>DWTU01000436.1:0-17429 GCA_018251515.1 Cecropterus confusis | reverse complement strand
AATCTTTACTCACACCCAATACCTCTGACATAGCCGTGGGATAGACTAGAATGATAAGAAGTCGCAAAACGTAAAAATTATTTCTCGGATTTGAAGAGTGTGGTAATAGGTTAAGACGCTGTTACAAGGCAGTCCAAGTCCTCTTTAAATTTCATAACATAACACATCTGTGACTGATCTCAGGTAGGACTCTTCTCTATCTGATTTCGATTAAAAATATGGCGGGAATAGCCGACCTACTTTTAAAGGGTATCAGGTTTTACGGCGCGCTGGAAGAGTGTGATTTACGGCTCACTTATATATGACGCGACCGTCGTAGTCCTTGCGAGTAGCAACGCACCAGTGATCGACTTGATATGGAACCCCTGTTTCATTTGAAGTTGCTTCCAGATGTCCATGGGCGGCAGTGACCACTTACCATCAGGGAAACTACATGCTCGTTTGCTACATCAATGTGATAAAACAAAAACCATCTCAAAATTATTATATGACAGCGATAAAAGGGTTACTTTTTGCGACCTTTAATATAATTATAAGCCTAATTTTTGACACGCTCCACAGCTCAAACGGTTTGACGGATTTTAAAATATGAGGTGTAGATTTGTCTTGGCAACATAAGTAGCACTCTTTGTGGGAAACATGAATACTGGACTCCACATAAATATATACATAAAAAAATTAAACTTTAAAATTTTCATTTCAATTTGTTCGACGCAGTATATAAGACTTTATTTGCGTAATCAGGTTTTGCCTTTATTAAAGCATGTCAGTAACCCATTAAAAATAAAATTAAAAATATTAACTTTACATTTCATCACATAAATCAATTTATTTAGCGACTTCGTGTTTAGCTACCCACGGCCCGACCCACTTAACTACTCGATTGCCATCTGTGTTTAGGCTTCAGGCCCACCTGCGTACAACAGTTGTTATGGTTCCATTAAACGCAAAGAAAAATGAAATTGCTATGTCTACCCTTTAAATGTCACGTAAATAAACGAAATCATACTACATGCTTTACTAAGGACCGTAAATACCTACTAATATAAAGCTTTTTTGATTATACTTACTTATGCACGCAATCAGAGGAAATTAAAGATTTTTGTTAGGTAGTTAGTTAACTAATGCTAACCGTACGATGTATAGTTAGCATTAGTTAACATTAGCATAACAATATTGTGTATAAACATATAATCAAATGTAACTACATAACGTATAAGTTATTAAATAATAATCCAAAACATGCATCGAAAATGTACCAGGGTAACATAAGTGGATGATGATTCATAACATTGAACACTTCCGCGGTAGACGATTTTCATTCAATCTAAGAGATATATGCTCTCCTCACTCGTACTCATGAATTTTTGTAAACGTTTCAGCTTCTATTTCAATCTATTTGACGCTCAATGTATTAAATCTCTATATACGAAAACTTACAACCGATCCCTGACAGAATCTTGCGTAATACTGTTTGCTTGTATACATACAATTATGTATAAGAACTGTAAGATGCGTGCATCAGTTTGTTTTCAGATCCTAGTGTGAATATTCATTTATAAAATATCCTGGTGATAGGATTTGGATGCGCTAGTGAGTACAACGACATAAACTCCATATACAACCTATCCATAAATTGTAATGTTTAGAATAGAGAAAATACTTAACTAGCGACAATACTATCTCTCCTGCGTCATTAGCCTTATTTCTTTATTAGATAGTGACGAAAAAAGCTTACATAATTGTGTCAACAATTAACATACTAGTCACGTGGTCGTATTAAACATCAATTATAAAACATTTTTAAAAATCAAGTTTATTTGAACACCTAACACGCACTTTCTGGCAAAACCAATTGCTTAAGAGTAATACTGTAATGGATTACTTGACAAGTAGAGGCATAACCTTAGTTTGATTAAATATACGCTTAGAAGACGTAACGCAACTAGTAAAATATCAGTGTTTTCAAATGGTATTTACAGTGCTAATGGTCCAAAGATAGAATAAGATAACCTTCGACCTACAGAACAGTACAAAAATAAATGATCGATTCACAACTGAAGTAGCACGCGATTATTTCTCAGATCCCTCCTTACCGTCGCTTACTGTCATTGAAGAGATTAAATCGTCGCTCGGGTTCGTTACGTCACATGACGTGGACAAGTGTACAACACTTATCTCGCAAGACGTCCATCGAGACGGCGCGCCCATTGTAGAGACTGGCTCGCCAGTAATAGTCGCCGTCTACCTATTTATATAGCCTGTGAACCATTCAGTGGACATGGAGGCCGAGGCTCGTGTCGCTCCATTTAACATTCTTGCATGCCTCATGTACTCAGCTCGATGGCCAAGAAAATTATTTAAATCTGAGAATGTCGCCTACACTCGGAGAGGGAATCGATAAGTAAGTTATAAGTAATCGATATGTGAATCGCGTTTAAAAAAAAAATTATTAGACAACATGATGATAACAGTTATAAGTCAGTTATTAGTCATAATAAGAACACACACAGTTAAATAGCAATTATGTCGTATGTATTATTTATGTAATTTTAAGTGTCTTTGTACGTTACAAACGTAATGTGTAACTACATAGAGTTCCATGTGTGATTTAATATTGGCAATTGTATGTTTGTTAAAATAAATATAAAAATACTTGTTAAATATTTTTAAGATTCATTTACACTACACGTATCCGAATTTAAATTGAATCGATTTTTATATAAGCTTCCATTAAGCAAAACGAACAATCTCTACAATCACGTACAAAATTATCCTTTTAATCCAATTTTTACAACAGGACGATACTCAAATACCAATAGGCTCCGGAAAAAACCAATGAATATATTATACTTAGGTAAGCAAAATGGAGCTCTAAGCCAATCAAAATGTAAAATTTAAAAAACAATTCAATGAGTATTGACTTTTTAATATATGCGTCCCGGAAAGCTTAGGCGGTTTGTCCATTTAGCCTTTACATCAGTTTTAAAAGGAGACATTCATTAATGGGCTAGGGTGGCAATGTTCTCAGTCCTGAGAAAACTAGGTCAAGGAGTTATTTTTAACTTACATACACATATACATTTTGCTTTACGACTTTCAAGACAAATTGGCTATCCAGCTTTATCTGAATTTAGGACCTTATGTAACATACATTCAGGCTTTTCGGAGTGTAGTCCATAGATTGCATACAAAGATATTTGATCTAACGTCTTTATTAAGGCCTCACATAAATTCACCCTATTATTCATTTAAGATATTTAAAATTGTGTTACTGTCAAAAGTGGATTAACTCTTTTTCAGGAGTTTAACAAGCAGCGTTAAATCAGTTTGGCGTACTGTGATGTAAATATTTTGTGAAAAAATCGTGGCCAGGATTAAGGGAATAAACGTTTTTTCCTATAATATTGGAGTAGAATTCCATGTGATGGAAAGTGACCACTAACGCCCATGACATCTGTAATCTACCGCAGATAAGTGTAGAGTCTCACTTGAAGTCGACAGATTCTTTCCTACCCCTGAGAACTAAGTTGGAACGCCTTGAAGTTGGATTAGTATCTACGGCAGCGCTGCTGTTATTAGGCAGTAATAGGACCGTAGTAGTGTCCTTAGTGTTAAACCACAAAAGTGTTCTCATCATCATCACCTCTCTTTTAGTGCAATGGTGATAATGATGGTTACGAGACTTATGACTGGATTCGAACGCCGTGATCTTCATATCTTGTAGCGTCAATCTAGGATTACTGTTATGAATATTTGAATGGTTAAAATAGTTACTTCTGAAACATTCCTACTTAGTATTCATAGATACCAACGAATTTGTGATCGAACTCCTCTTCTATTTAGCATTAACTGGCGGTAGCAACCGAATGATTTCCATAGAAATATAATTATCAATTGTTTCGGAGCTCGTAAAACGTGTTTTATGTTTCATGGCTATTATTATTGACGAAGCAATAACCATATGCCTATAAACCTACACCTATAGCAATAAATTAAGGAATTGATTGTTAATTTCTCGTAGGAGAGCTCGTAAATATTTGACGTCGATAATGTCGATATATTATAGGAGTATAATTTTCAGTCGTGATTTTTAAAATAATGTCACCACAATACTATAAAATGATACCACAGTACCTACCACGGTCGATTGCTGGTCTCAGTCCTTGGCCCTTAAATGAACGGTAAAAACGAATTTCTTAGGCAATTTCGTGTTCCAGAGAGCTCGATAAGATGTCGGTTCCGGTTGTTTTCCTGCTTCTAAATTTCGAAAGATTGTAGTCCACAAGCTTTCGAAAAAAGTTTTTAAAATAAATATAGTTCATAAATCCACAAATTCATAGCTCCATTAGAGAAATAGTATCGTACCCAATAATCAAACCATGTGGTAAATATTCCTAAATACTTTTAGACAATACCTGTAAATTGTACAGCAATTTAGGAGCAATTAAAACAACTTACTAAAGGCATACCTGCCTAGGTAGCTATACTTGCTATATCGAATCTGATTATAAAATTTATTTTGTGTAAATGTTATCTTTAAAACTATTTAATACAGCAGAAGAGTACCAATATACTAATGTTTGTGTGTTATGTTATAATATGCTCGTCCAAGAAGTAGGTATATTTATTAGCTTGGTACCTGACGAAACCTAATGCATAACACAGTAACAATCCATATAAAAATAACCATACAATTCAACAAGTGTACCTACAAAGAATAGGTGCTATTCCAAAAAAAGATAGATATATGACTTACCTTTTGCGATTTCAGTTTGTTATGCATCTTTAGTTTCGTTTTCGAAAACGAATCCGTTAGTCTTTAGCACATCAATAGCACAATTTCGGGAAACTTCGCCTCGAAGAACACTAGTGTTTAGATAAGAAGAAATATAAACATACTACACAAAACACGATAACAGAATGAAACCGCCTAACAAATTTAAAATGGTCCTTAGCTAATCTCAACGAAAATTACACTATCAATTCGCACTTCCGTGTCCAAAACGATCACTGTGATAATACTTGAGACGAAGCCTTCACATAGATATATCTCATTTCACTGTCGTTGAATGTCATAAAATCCCGAATAAATATATTAAAATTCAATAGATCGCTCGGTGCTACGCTACCTGTTGGCAAGGGCACTCATGACACGACACAGAAGATCACTGACACGAGGTAACGGCCGGTATTCGGGAAAACAGAATAGTTTTGTGAGATGAAATTTACGGTTCATTCGGTTCCAAGATTTGAGTGTTTGCGCCCCCTGAAGGGCCTGGAATCGACCAGGCGTCCCGCCGCGCCACTGAGCGATCTCGCGAGGCTCCCGGCGCGCGCCCGCCGCGCATGCGTGCTCAGCGCGCCGCGACAGCCACGCTTATCTCTATCCTGAAACCCGCCTTTGCATCACTCGCTTCCTACATCGCACATACGCCCGTTCGTTTATTGGAAATGGAATTACGATGCGCTCCCAGCTTCATAGTCCCCGTGAGACGTTACACAGGCTTGTATACTTCATTGTTTACTAGTGGTTAACTGGAATATAAAGGCAAAATTCGCCTTTATTCGAAGTCCCGTGATATATAAGATCGCAAGCGAAATTAAGCAACCTATTATATATTATTCGAGCATTTGAGCCAGTACCGTATGAATAGCGAATAAAAGATTACTATGGTCCGACACGCGATGGTGACAACAGACGCATCACTAAAATTTTATCACGAGACCACTGCCCGTTCTACGTGCCGCGGCAATCGCTGATAACTGCTTATTATTAAATGCCCTCTTTTAATTAAGGCCAGTACGATTAGACGCACTTTATCTCCCGTATTAATTCTAAACTTAACGACTCCAATATTATTCCTACCTACTTGAACTTTTTTTAAATACATCTCTATCTTGAGAAGAAGTAGGTAACTATTTACATGAGCTGCGTATTTAGAATTATTTTGTTACTCCTTTACAGATTATAGTAGTTTGTACAACAACTTTTGAAGAAGGCACCAATATTTTTTTGTAAAACATCAAAAACATGAAAAGTGTTTACATTCTCTCTCCCTCTTATGCTCTTTGATTTAACAGAAATAATAAAATTTACTTTATATTAGTCAAATGTAAACGTTAGAAATACCACGTGCCGAATCAAGTACAAGGCCATCATCCTTAATAAATAAGTAGGTGTCATAGACGATACGATAGCAATCAATACTACCACTTCATGGCTTCAGGACACGACGTGGTATCGAAAGTAATTTACATAAATGCCACACGTCACGAGCCGTCAGACGTCAGGATTGAACTTTTCCACATAAAGCTAATTGGTGTGTTTGGATCGGGCGAAGACTGAAGGACGATTAAATGAACCGAGTCTCGCATTAATCTCAAGTCTTAGTGTATTTTCGGTATCTTTGTATAAAATTTACATAAAAATAACAATGATAGAGGCAGGCGAAATTATATTCGCTATAATTTTATAGTAATAACTATTTATGCTCGCAATTTGCCAGCATTTCGGTAAAATTGTACTTACAAACTTTAATGGAATTACAAATAAGTTTAAAGAACTAGCGATGAAATCGAGACTGAATAATATGTCAATACACACGATATATTTAAAGCTAGCGTGAAACAGACATAATACAAACGAACACAAATTGGATATTCCTGCGATGGTAAATTCAACCGCATTGCAAACCAATTTCCTGTCGGACGAAGTTTGCAGTGGTTCCATTTATGGCCAACTCATACATTGCTATATGTAAATCGAACATTTCATCTGCACGCTTCGTCGCGATTCATTCGCTAGCTATGTGCGAGAGAAAGTAACAATATTCATAGCATACAGAATACATACGCGTATAAGTTCAAACCCAGGGTTTCTCAAAGTGGGCCAGAAAACCGTCCGCAACGAAACTTACGTACGTAATAGGCACTACTTAATTAATTCTTAATTGGAACAATATCGTAGTACTTCTTTTACGGAGGGCAAACTTTCAAAAATACCACAGTACCGTAGGAGAGACACTGTGTAACGTGGAATTTTACCGCTAAACAAAAAACGGTAGCCTTCCACGGCGCTAGGTAGTGAACTTCGGGATCTGAGAGGTACGCGCAACCTTTCCCTTGAGCATATCGCCCCTGCGAGGATTGCCCGGGACAACCATTTCACTTTTCCAAGCCAAGTACTCGTAGAATCGACATAATTACAAGCCATATGCGATATATTCATATAATATCTATTAATCTTTATGGGTTATTTTGTTGTACTACAAACCTTATATTGTTTAATACAGTCAGTTCTTTAAAAAGCCGTTCGCCGTTGCTTTAGAAATTAATAACGTTGAGTTATAACTTTGAGAAACCCTGCTAATGAACATACCTCCTCTATCAGCGTTAATGCAGGCTTTAAATGAAATTTATAACAATATTAGAACCTATCCTTCATTCACATAACCGTTTTGATTTAATTAAATTTATAGTAACTACAATTTATTAAGACTTTATAGAAAAGTCAATACGCTAGTAATTTTGTTTTTAAAAACGCGTAAAATTGCAAACTCCTTGTTTACTTGTTTGAGATCGTTTAAATTTCCCGTATCCCGGAGGAGGTTCGCATACACAGTACTATCTTCCCAGGAGACCCTTTTACCTGCATAATTAACTAGATGCTTCACATCACTGCATGGAGCCAAATTGTGAAAGATAATTATTATTTCATCGATACTAGTCAAGTGTCTACAAAACATGTATGCTTTGTTGCAACTAGTACCATTACCATAAGTTACAATTTCACTTAACAAATAACAACTGAGCCATAAATAACGTAATTTTTGTAAATTTTGTACTTTTCTCTATAGATCATCAATATGACGATCATATGGACAACATGAATCGTAAAACAGTTTAGTCTAAATGTATATTAGCACGTTAATAACAAGACAATATTTCAGAAAGGTAACAATGGCTTCGACACTAGCGAATCTAGTATCTATTCGGGTTCTAATTGCCCACCCACATTCATTTATTGACAAAGACAACGATTCAGTCAACAACGTGCCTAAACATCTAATTTAGATACTCGCGAACGATCCGCCGAATTACTTGCCGAACTATAATAAGTATTTAAACGGCTCATACAAATACAAACGCGTAATCCATATAATCGCGCTAAAAAGCGCGCACAGAACCGAATACTCGTGCGAACACCATATACACCCGAATTAGTTATCTTCATATTCGTATTCCAATTTATCTATCTATACTCGGTAAGTATCTAAATGTTGCACAAAAAACAAATTTTCAATAATATATAGTAGCTTATTTCAATATTTACGATCTAAAAATCATATAAGCACCGAATTTATAATTTCACAAACAACGCAAAATAGAAACATAATTAATTAAGTATAACTCAGCAACAACAATTTTAATATTTAATAGACTGTTCAATGAAAGCATTATTATAATTTAGTAGCGCAGTACCTCACTCTCTTATCCGCAATTGACAATGTTCTTAAGTAATTATTACTCACTAGCATGTGTAAGATCACTTCTTAATAACTGAACAAGCTTAAATTTATATTACAGAAAAGAGATATTTATAATAACAATTCCATAAAACTGATTTTGTGTTTTTCGTCATGAGACTT
Source organism: Cecropterus confusis (assembly GCA_018251515.1). Taxonomy (NCBI): domain Eukaryota; kingdom Metazoa; phylum Arthropoda; class Insecta; order Lepidoptera; family Hesperiidae; genus Cecropterus; species Cecropterus confusis. The sequence goes on along the minus strand of DWTU01000436.1, from coordinate 8,778 downwards.
TAATGGGCAGCTTTTTAAAAGCCAACGCTACAAACAAACTATTCGTTCTGTGAAGGCGCCAATAATTGTCATGTCCGTAGACAGTGCGGCTCGCATTACTTGTGGAGCTACGAGGTCTTTAACTTTTAATGTGAATTCCCGTCGGCTGGGAGCAGGCAGCGCGCCTCCCATGCCGTTTAACACCCTCGTCCGCCCCGCCACGTCTAAAGGTTTGCCTTCATCACTATTTCCCATCACTTTTCGCACGCATGCAGATCTACACGCTTCCTTCTCTACTTCAAACAACTCCCGTGCTGCAATCTCATAAGTTCGCCTCTTATCGACGCCGCCAATGGACGAATTGTTGCCGGGAACTTTCTCTGAAATTGCCTTTGCTGCCCCTGCCTTTAATATAGCTGGCAATAGGAGTTCCGCCACGGCACCAATTGTTCGAGAACGCAAATAATGCAGGACTTGTTCGGCTTCCCTGCTTCCATCAAAGAGTCTCCGTTGACGTGCTGCCGGCACTGGCCTAGCTACGTTCCACGCTTCCATCCATGGATTACCTTGTAGAAGCATACGATCACTTAAAGCCCCACCCCCGTCCGGTTTCCAATCCCTTGGCGAGTACCACTGTACAAAGTCACACAGTTCCGCCCCGGGATTCGCAGCCTTGAACGCCTCCATATCGGAAAGAAGAGGAGCACTCATCATCCTCGCCCATAGCTCATATGCTTTTGCACTTTCAACCTGCTGAGCCATCAACTCAGCATCTTCCTCTAACTGATCTTCGGTTTTTGGAGCTGGGTCCTGTATAACAAATGTTATGATAAAATTCACACTTCAAAAAATAGTGTAACTAGTGTAACTTGCATAAATAATAATAATTATCATATTTTTATGATACACATGTGAGTAAAAGTAACAGTAAAATATCAAGTCATTATCATAAGTTCAAGAGACATTACCAGTAAGAGTCTCTGTTTGAAGTGAAATCAACATACGATAGTTTGTTTTTGTAACATTTGTCTGACGTCAATACACTACTGAATCATTCTTCAGCTCTCTCGTCTCATTTTCTCCTTTAATGTAGATGATTAACTCGTTCGAATTGTGAAATAAAAAATGAGTTAACATAAAGTGGCATGAACAGCTACAGTACCTGTGTACGAGGAATATAAAGTGGTGCTCCATTTTTAAGTGTTGCATTTTCGAGGCGACTGAGGCGACCAACAGGTCGGTCCCAAGGCAGTTGGTCTTCCGTCGTCTCATCGTCGGAGCAGTCAAAGAACTCGTCGTCGGAGGAGTTCGCGACTACGCTACCCTTGCTTTCCAGCGCTCGTTTGATGCAGCAATTGAGGAGTTGTAGTTTTTGGTGCAAAAGACATGTGCGAGCATTCGGCACTCCATCTGCCACTCTGTGAACAAAAGCAGTTTTAGTCAGATATTGTAGATCAATAGTAAAGATTTATAGACCCACCTCACTAATAGAGAGTGTAACATCGTCGCCATAAAACCAAAGAAAATAGTGCATAAAACTACTTTTATAGTATATAATTCAGTCAAGATACTAAATAACATGAAATTGTCATATAGTATGTAGCATGTTCGTACATATTAATTATACGCCACATCACTTAACTACCATTATAACAAAAACATGGTGCATCACTTAATGAGTCGCTAATTTTATACGAACTCTACACCAGGTATGTAGAGTTCGTATAAAATAATCATAATAATAACAAATTTAGTAAGTTAAATATTAACGCATTCAGAAAATAAGTATCACGTATAAACAAGTCTGTTTTAACTTTCACTTAGAAGGTAATTTTCAAGACAAATACATGACCTCGAAAAGAAAGCAAATAAATCATGAGAAGGCGCTATATGCCTAACGCAATATGCGAAACGTTTTCTCTTTCGTGTATGCAAATTGTGAAGCCTGGAACGAGAACTTAGCACCAACGTACAAAAGCTCCGTGAAAAGATACATCATAATATAACACGTGTGTAGATCTAATCGGCATACGTGATGCCATCGCCAGCATCCCAAATATTTCTCGATTTGTGTGCCGCGGCGCGACCTACAATTTACACGAGGTAAGTTAAACGCGCGAACGCACTAGGAACCGTTATTATATTGAATTACAAATGTGTAGCGAGACCATGAGCCGGGTGCCGGCGAAGCAGCTTTTTACGATGCCTAACTACTAATCGGTCGGTGAACCGTTTGTTTACCGGAGTCGCGGCTACTGCAACCGGGTGTAGGTCAGGACGCGATGGTGGGGAACCGCCACGGCGCACAGTCCGTCGCCGACGAGAGCCGCGGGCGCATCCATCGCGCAGACATGGGGACGCGCCAACAGACCTAAGCTTACGTTTCCTTGCCGCCGAACGAAAGTGACCCCTTTCCCGCTGTTGTGACCCAATGATGATAAACTAACTTGTGATAAATCGATAATATTGCGTGACAGTGAGAGTCGAAAGTGGCCAACTTCAACGGATTTACCGATAGATTTTACCGGGATTTTTCGCGACATGGTAAGTTTTATCACGATTCTAAGCATGCTGCTTGCTTTTTTTTTGCCCAAGAAGCTGAGGTTCTCGAGAGATTTTCTCGTTCCGTACGTCGACCTACTTATTTCCAATAATAATAATCTTCATGGACCGGCACAATTATAGGCATCTTCTCCTTAAGAATTGATGAGAAATGCATTTTTGTATCTTCTTTTTGTAACTTAGTAATGTTTATTTCACATGCGTTTGTAAAATATACGTATATTTATTAATCATATGTTTTTATCACATCAAATATTTCATCTATTTACCGAGAAAATAGTCTTGTACCCCACTTGATGTTAATTGTCATTATATGGTCACACATACGTTCGGGATGTTCACATATCCTTCAGGATTAAATAGAAACTCAACAATGGATTGTTAATATGTATTAAATCCAAATAGAACTTGACTTATACCTGAAGTCGACCACAGATATATTGCTACCACCTGGGGAATAACTTTGAAATCTTTCGAACTTGTTTCCCAGCTGGAGCGAGTTGGAGATTAACTCAAATAAAAACGTTTAACTGAAATTACAGAAGGACAGAACAGAAGGACAGACAGGCAATTCAAAATGTTTTTTTTTTGGCTTGTGTTACTTGTATGAAGTCCCCTAGGGCTATTTTTTAGTTTTAATTCAATGTACAGAATTGAACTCTTCTACAGTTTTTATATATGTATAGATAAAGACATACGCGTCCCTTGTTGTAACTGAACTTAAACCTTATGTATTTGTCTTTGCCTGCCGTCACACCAAAACACTTAAGCTGATAATACAAGACAGATACAGATATTACAAGGCAGATATAATTATTTATTTATTATTTAGGAAAACCTTAAAAGTAAAGGTTACAAGGGTGAACTTAATGCCTAATGGCATTCTCTGCCAGTCAACCCTGGGCGAGGGCGATAATTTGTGGTAGGTATATTTTATAGCGACTGTAATGTTGAAATAATCATATTCATATAATACTATATAAAAATTATGTACCGAAGCTGCATAAGCATGTTAAAAATTGCTCTTCCTTTCACGAATAATGACTCAAAAATTAATCTTTCAACTTTTCAAGAAAACTCAATTATACGATACCATATAAGTTGCAAATAGAGACGTACCTACATAATTTATCTCGTCTCTAAATTTGGCATCCTAAAATTTCACATTCAAATTAGTAGAAAATATTAGAAAATTACTTACATATGTACTGAAATGCTTCCGAACAATGTCATCATGCAAATCGAACTTACTATAGATTATAGCAACTTCATTAATAGTACTTCATGTGCACTGATATGGAGATAAATTAGGGTGGTTAAGACTGGACGAGATGTCGTCACTCCTATGTTTTATTCCTGTTGATTCATACCAAAGTTCGCTATAACGTATTGTTCAAGAACAGGCCAATCACCCTGAAGCGGGCGTTGCCCTAACTGAAACCACTGTAGTCGAGCTGTTACAATTCTCCATTGCTAATACCCTCTGAGCGCACATTCTGTACTTTAGAAGCATCTACTAAATAATATCAACAAGTTCTAACACGAATCAGAACTTTTACTGTGAATGACAAGTTTTTTGTATTATTAACAAAATCAAAAGCTGTTTAATTAATAAAAAGTAACAAAATGATCCAATCATTTTGTTACTTTTTATTACTCGAGTAATGTATATATTAATTGAGTAATCAAATTTTTGGTCTAAAAACCATAATTGATCATGATTTGATAAACAATTAAATAACTTAAATCAACTAAAAGCACTTTCCTTTACAGTTACCTCACTTGAAAGTACTTAATAACTTTAAGAATTAAAGAATTCTTGGTAAAAGGTAATCTTTAAATAATTTCTGAATCAGCTTCAGTCAGATTCCATTTTAATTTCAACGTCAAGCGTCAATTGATAACGGAGAGCGAAAGTTAATTTTAGGCTTGTCATCCAAAAATAATTACATCCAACCTGTCAAGTACAATAATTGTTACTTTATTCTCTTTCTGTTGTTTTATAATGTAGCAAACAAGCATGCGGTTCACTTAATGGCCGCCCATGGACATCTGTAATCATCCCAAGATTAGATTAGAATCTTACTTGAGGTTACCCCAAAGACTGAGTAGAGACGCAGAGAGATATATCACCTTTACGACACCCATCAAACCCTGAAACTACAGCGGCCCAACGTACAAAAACAGGCGTGGCGGTACTAAGGAAGGAATGCCTCCTTATTTAGTTGATCCACAAAGTTCTACCGCCTTAGTTTAACGTACGTCAATTAATAACACATTTTAAACCAAGAAATAGTAGCTATTTAGAAAGACTAGACATTTGCATAAGTAAACGTGCAATAACTATTTTATCATAACTACTTACTATCATAACGACAGGCGAACACAGTGATAGAAATAGTTAAAAAAACAGGACACACGATGCACTCACGACACCATAGCATAAGCGAATATCAACGCTTTCGTGAAAGTTTCTTTGTAGAATCTCCGATAGTATTTACGTTCGAAATTTCACGGAAGATGTTTAGAGTGGACAAAAAGCCAACGACGAACTTGAAACAATGGGCAGAGGTAACTGTGCCGCTGATTACTCGGCCGGCGCATGCTTCTAAACCGTGAGACCGCCATTGTACTACACCTGTCTAATTATCTTCGACAGACGCCGGGAACGCAGAGATAACTGCAAACGTATCATCCGCAGCCTATAAACATTATAAACAATGCTTGGGAGTGAAAAACTGTCTCGGATAATGTTTATTATGAATTCTAATATTTTTTATTAAAGAAGCAAACGAGCACACGAGTCGAAGGAGCAAACGAGCACGCAGTCTTTCTGACGGTAGGTCGTCACTGCACCCAAACAACTTCATTCAGAACAGGGATCTTCCCTACAATCAATCACATGCTTTGGAAGTTCCGAGGACTAAGATGGTCGCCTTATATGAAAGTGAGTCAGCATCCTTTCCACCAAATTGCAAGAACTGATTCATAGTAGAAATAAATGTATCGCTACATTTACCTCCCTGGTCGCACAACTCTCGTTGTACCACTATGCAAGATTCTCAAGATAAGAAAGTCTCAGCAAAATCAATTTTCTAACATAAGTAGCAAAAGCCAAGTTACGTGACTAAAACAGTAGTAACTAAGACTATAATGGAAATTGCTATACCAAGTCTATCATTATGATATACATGCATGTATTACAGCCAACATTTGTGGTGACTAGTTAAAAATGCTATGCAAAGTCATAACATATTATAGTCAACATTATTAGAAACTTTTGTTCAATTTATAAACAAATGGGTGCTTTATACTAACCACTCTTGTTTCTAACGTTTAGAATAATTAAAGTTAAAATAGGTTCCTCGACATAGCTCTGTTAATTCTTCTCGAACACTGAACTCATTTAACTTTATAACACCTGCTGGGAAGCATTCATAACCGAACGTATGCATGTTGAACGCTACAATTTACCTTGTAAAATTTATATACAAATGGTACTGTTATATTGACAAGGTCAATACAACGACTACGGTAACACCCGTATCAATATGAATATTCATCATTCCTGTGACCATAGCGCAATTTCATTATTTATTAGATTTAATGGGGCGAATTCAATTTCCTCAAAACGTTTACGGTTTCGCATAAAAAATGCAATGTACATTGCACGTTTACGTTTTCGTTTGCGAAATAATTAGCTGCAATTGTTTTAAGGAACCGTAATAAACTAACACTAAAGGCACAGATTCGATCTCTGTCGAAGTCCTTATAAAAACTTTCTATAGTATATAAAAACGCTTACATCATCAGAAATTTAAACATTAGTGACGAAGTCATGCGAAAAAATGCCAGAAGAAAAATCTGAACATTTTGGCTAACGTAATTTATAACTGAGATAGTATCATAAACTTTCTCTGTTCGCTTCAATCTAAACGCGATTAAAATGAAATTTATATCTCTATAAAATATGAAAGAAACGTTATTCACCTAATAAGGCAATGATTGAACAAGAAGAAAATTAGCTTACAATAGGGAAAATAAAACGCGACATGTTAGTTTATTGAACCTGCGGCACAGGTGCGAGGCAAGAACCCGCCGAGGCATTCATCTCCGTCACATGTGCGAGGCGAGAAGATGGATCGGCGGACATCGACGCGCATTAGCGCTCTAATGCGATTGTCACTTGACTTATACTGAAAACACTGGGAATTCCTAAAATGCTTTATAAGCTGTATTCGAGCGTAGAGATATTTGTACGCGCTGTTTGCGCTTTTCGTGCTGAAGGGCTCGAAATTACTTGTATTAGATGAAAGTAGTTACTTATATGATATGATCCCAAGCGATAATCAAATCAAATATTAAATAGAAGATTTATATAATGTAATATTTAATATCGTCGTGTCGTATGATCCAATAAATGAATAAAAATATTTTTTTTTGACACTTAACCCTTTCATTTTTCCGTCAACCCATTACTGTCCCACTGCTGGGCACGGGTCTTATCTCAGATTGAGAGAGTGTCAGGCCATAGTCCACTATGCTGGCCAAGTGAGAATTGGTAGACTTCGTACACCTTTGAGAACTTTTTATAGAACTCTCAGGTGTGTATGTTTCCTCACGATGTGTTCCTTCACCGTAAAGCAGTGATAATCAACATCTAATCCGTACATAATTTGAGAAAAATCAGTGGTGCGTGCCTGGTGTTTGATCTTCGGACCCTCGATTGAGAGGCCGAGTTTCAAGCATTCGGCTATCACTGCTCATGTATCCCTTTCATTCAGTTTACCATATATCATTACTTTGCAAAATGTATTCCTTCCAAGATAGTGTCGTTTACACTATCTAGAAAAAGTCATATTTTAAAATCTAACTTTAACTGCATTTTCGTTATTTGTAGTAGTTAGTAATGGATTCGACCATACACGCGGACTAGAAAAAATCATCCTGTATAGACAGTATTCCGTCTAATAGTTTTACAGATTGCGGATGCAATCCAGTTAGACGGAAACAACGCGAGCTTCATTTGTGTCCCATCGACACGCCACAATTTTCCGTTAGCTGCAAGTAAGTTTTGAGGCCATGGATCTACACGTGGGTACGTCCCTTACTCATTAACAGTCCATGGGCTTTGGAGTCTATAATATTCTATGAGGTCGGTATAATTATAGTAATCTTGGATGTGTTGATCGCACGTCGCGCGCCAGTCGGCATCGGGGCCATCACACCTTCCCCTCCTCGTCTTGAAATCATTAACGCATCGCGGCATGCCGATGTTTTTACGCACTATGATTTTCCAAACTAAGAACATCTTCAAGTACCTGTTTCACTTACCTATTAATCGTAAGACTATCTTTTACAATATTCTGGCTAATGGAATATTTGGAACATGTCATATACAAGTACGCCACCTATCTTATTACACACCCTAAGTCAATAAAAATTACAATAACTAGTAGTCCTAAAAATAAGCAGATGTTTCTTATTGATTTTCCGCGCAAAGATGAATTGTTTGAGCTAAGCCTAAAACTGAAATTAAAGGGTTCGAAAAGAGCGAATAATATAATTTCAATCATGGCCCATTTCAATGAGCATTTCAATCGAGGGTCCGAGGTTGGAATCCCGGTTACGCACCACATTTTTTTCTAAATTGATGTATGTATTAGAAATTAATTATCATTACTTTACGGTGAAGGAAAATATTATAAGGAAACAAACACACTTGAGAGTTTTAAAAACAAAATAAGTTCTCAAAGGTGTGTGAAGTGTACCAATTCGCACTTGGCCAGCGCGGTAGTCTATGGCTTATAATTCTACTATTTTCAGAGATTTTAAGGACGACGAAAACCATTTCAAAATACAACTCTACGTGTGTTTTGCTGTCTTGCATATGTGTTAACATGCAAAATACGTTCACAATTCATAGCACATGCATAATTGGGACATCCATTTACATGTTTAGTGCTAATACATGCATTTCGTTCAAGTGCGGAAGTCGCTCACGACGTACGAGTTACATGTGCAATGAATGCAACACTGAGAATTGAGAAAAAATATGTCAAAATATTTAGAAACATCTTTAACCTTCTTTTTATCGTTCTCCAGGTATTTAAAGTTAGCTATCAGATTATAAATTCATTTTATTCAAGATCGCTATTGATGTTTTTCTGATTGTGGCTAACTCGCACCACTATTCACGTTGACTATTTATAGACACTTTCTACAGCTAAAAGCAGC
>DWTU01000435.1:0-17433 GCA_018251515.1 Cecropterus confusis | reverse complement strand
AAATGCAGGTTTGTGTATATGTTTTCGACATTTATAATAAACATGAAAAATAAAAGCTTTCTACACTCATAGCCCTACAGTAGGATTTTCTCCTGAGTCGTGGGTGCCATGGACACACAAAGACGAATACACAAACACCCTAACCCAGAACAGAAATCTAAACACATCCTTCAGATGTCTATCTGAAGGATGTGTTTAGATGGGTCGTGGGTCGTCTTGTCTATTCATTTGTCGATAAAACTCGAAACCTTAAAACGTTTCTAATTATGATAATTTAACTACTGCACCATTTTTTTTGCATAGTTGTATCTTTTGTGACCCTCCAAGTACCAAACTGTGATAGCAGAAGACATCCATGGATCCCTATGACACGTTCACGCGATGCAAATGGAAAAGCGCGACGAATGGCTCGTAAACTTTGCTATTTGTTCTGTTTACGATAACCGTGGTTTTAATAAAATTTTATTACGTGTTGAAGGAATTCCACGAACGCTGTAACGCTGTATGTTTTATTCGAATACCGCATTAAAAAGCCGTACATCATTCGACATCGATCTGCGGTTTTGATGTCGAAGTGACAATGTTTAGGCATCCGAGTTTGTACCTAAAGATATAAATCTTACGAATATTACAGAGGCGAAAGTTTATGCGCTTGTTTTTTTTTATTTTTATTTTATTTTATTTGGGAAACAAACAGCAATTTTGGTACAGTGAAGTGTTACTATTCAAGTATACTTAAGGCAATTCAGTTTCCACTAATAACTAGTACTTATTGATAATTTGGAGCATTGTATTTATATACCTACTTAGCATTAGGTATCAACAACAGAATCACACAATTAATAATTATGATAACTAATATCAATCACTTTCAGTTAATCGTTGTCTTATATTCCTCTTACCGTCAACCCATTATTGTCCTACTGCTGGGCACGGGTCTTCTCTCAGATTAAGAGAGCTTCAGGCCATAGTCCACCGCGCTGGCCAAGTGCGAATTGGTAGACTTCACACACCTTTGAGAACTTTTTTTTTTTAAATCTCAGGTGTATAGGTTTCCTTACGATGTTTTCCTTCACCGTAAAGCAGCGATAATGACCTTATAATACGCACATAGATTTAGAAAGATCTGTGGCCCGTGCCTGGGATTCGAACCTCGGTACCCTCGATTGAGAGGACAAGTTTTAACCATTCGGCTATCACTGCTCGTATTCCTCTTGTATCTCCCTAAAGATAAGCCTGTATGGATGTTTGTAACTCATTTAATTCTCACATCACGCAAAAACTACCGATTACATTTAGATTACATTTGGTATACTGATAGTTTATTGCCTTGATTGTTACAATTGACAAACAGGATTCTTTTACAGTGATAAACATGATCCTAGCGTTCGTAGTCACAATAAAAGTGAAAGTTAATATGAGATACGTTTTCCTAGATAAAGCTGGTTATAACAGATTAAAATTACCGATAATATAATTACATATTACTTTTTTTATAGTGTGGAAACAGCAAACGAGCATGCAGGCCACCTGATGGTAAGTGGCTACTGCCGTCCACGGACATCTGCAATCAACCTTAGGTAAGATCATTCTCACCTAAGGTTAGCCACAGACGCGTTGCTACCCCTGGGGACTAAGATGGAATACCTCGGAAAAGTATGTCTCCCTTACCACACCCTTCAGACCAGAACACTACAAGGCATAAAACTGTTAGTATAAATAGTTATATATATGTTAGTAGAAATAGGCGTGGCGGTGGTGCTTCCGGAGTCGAAACACAAAGAGTTCTACTTTATAGGTAATGTTATTCATTTTATATGTATAGACAGCTTTATTAACGAATTGTTATACCTTAAGTAAAGTGGTTATTAACGTCCATCGACACTTGTGAACGAACCCATATAAGAAACAACCTATTTGAAATCATAAAAATACATACATACCTACACTACATACACATTATTGTAATAACCAATAAATATATCACACATGTGATAATAGCTGTTTGTATACAGTGTATGTTAAGAACTTTAAAAACTCTATAATCTTCAAAGCTTAATTTCTATTCTCTCCCTACATTAAACGAAAGTAATTTATTACACAATATCTGTTGTTACGTCTAATCTTATAGGTACGATCTTAACTGAATTGCAAAAAAATGTGTGGACAAAAGCTCGAAGTGTGAAAAAATGTATTGTATATTACAGCGCCATCCATTATTTTAATAGTTAAATCGCTTGAACTCTAACACCTAGAAAAAATAATGCAATAAAAAGAGAATGACGGCATGTTCTCGAGAATTAGTCATCCTGGCAGCGAGTCAAAATGAGTCAAATTAAATTAGTTATAGACGAGTCTTAAGATTTTAGCTATTGTTTAAAGAGCGATCATCAAAATCACTAATGTATTTTAAACTAACATTTTCTATTGTGAAAGCGCATCATTAAATATTTTCATTTTCAGCAATTTGTTGAGATTAAGATTACGTTGAAAAATATTGTGTTGTTAACATTCCGTTCGAGATGATGATTTTTGGCACGGAAAATAATATAAAGTGCGGCAATTTTATAGTCGTCAAGACAAAAGTCGTATGACAGTAGTAATTGATTAGTAGGGCAGCTGCTCTGGTTATTTATTCAACCACTCGACACATTTCCAGGAAACTATCATATGAGGATCGTGTGATGCGAGATACAATTTTATTATAATTATTGCTAATAATAGAATTAAAACAAATCACCGGAATAGCCACCAAAATTTCTTATATAAAAGCTGTTGTAGATAAATAGGTAATTAGTGATTTTTATTACCTGTGACTCGTTAATTGGTCAAAGGAATAACATTTATAAATATCCATGCTTACATAGCATGGATATTTATAAATTTTCTTAATTTAAAGAAAAAGTTATAAATAACTATATACAGTATATAAATTTTAATTTATAACGTGCAATAGGTACGATTATTTAATGTACCTATCTACATCGGGGTTTTATTATTAGGGAATGTCATTAATTGAATTTTCTTCTTAAAAAGTCATTACCTAAATCATTATCTCACCATATATTTTTATTTATTTAAGACTTCTTGTTTCCCCTAAGTAATATTCTGAGTAGGTATACATAATATAGGAACGTTTCTAATGCCTATCTATGTTCTGCTAAGTTACGCGAAATTTGTATTAAAACTATTTCGCCTCTTAACCATTAAGTAAAATATGAATTCTAAAAGATTTGTAAATGGGTTATCTTTAATGTTTTATTGACTCTGTTTATTTTAAGTGTTAATATAATTTTTCTTGCACTGTATTTGTCCTTTTTACTATGATCTGCGAGGGAAAATATGTTTATGTTGTGACTTAACATGAATACAGATTTACGGCGGGAAGGAGCAGAGATACTTATGAAGGAAAGACTTGTGTGTATTACGAGTGTTCGGCTAATAAACACGTCTTAATTTCTCGTTGAATAGTGGGCTATTAAAATAAAGTTTTAAAATATGGAACGCCAGATTTTATTTACGTTCCTACAATTTATGGTGCATGGATGCGTGACGCCGGCGAGAGTGAGAGAGACGCTCACTGCGCGAGCGCATCTCCGACACGCGTATGACAGAGTGTTGACGGTTATATTTTCCAGACGATTTATTACATTATAAGAGCACAGTGCGTGCCGTTAATACGATTTCAAATGCATAAATAATAGTCATTTTATTTTGATGTCCTACAAGACATTCGACGACATGTTTAATTGTTCAGACGGGCCTCTTAATACCATAAGCTATTCTCGGTCAAAACAGTTTCTCATGCTGTAATTTACTACCATCAAAATATTAGGAATGTCGTTCGGTTATTAAAATACACCTTATTCGTTGTGACGATGTTAAATGTAAATTTTATAATTTTATTAATCTGGCGCGTCATGTGAAATACATTATGTAGCGCTTACAATCACACATATCAGAGATTTCATTGCCCATTATTTTCTCGACGCAAACGTCGACAGCTCATTGTTTTGAGTTTTTCCGGCGCTGCTAAATCAGCCTCTTAATTGATATAATATCGCTTTAGTGGTCGCATAAAGTCATTACACCGGTACGAGAACAAAAGCCAAATTTCACTTCGGGACGAGAAATTATTGTAATGTAAGATTCTTATACTGGCTACCATAGTTATTTTTGTAATTGTCATTGAACGTGTTGGCGTAAAGAGGTCGTTGATATTGATTTTCGGGTTAATATGTCCTTCGTAAATATCAACTGAGAATGTTATTATACCACAATATAAACATTGTTGATATTCTGCGGGCGGACCGATGTCAATAAAAGATCACGGCAATATCAAAAATGATAGAAAAAGATCGTAAACGGCGAGGCGAGCAGCGCGGCATATTTCATATCGCGTAATGGAGAATTTACAAGCTGTCGGAACGAAATGACTCCCAGAGGTGGCCGCGACTCCTCGCCCCAACACGGTCTTCCATGAGAGAAACGGAGCAACTGAGAAATAGTTTGGAGAACTAGTTGACCGTTTAGTGCGGCATACTTCGCCGCGCTTTTAATTAATTTCACTTTTGCATTTTATACCCTTTTATTGTGAAAGTGAGTAGGTTAACATGAAAACTGTGGTAGTTATACAATTATGATAGCTATATTCGCTATAAGCTATGGTTAGGCACGTATAATATTTTGAAAAAACGGAAATAATATTATTATACAGAAGTTACATTTTTATACTTATTATAATAAACTTGTGTTTTTTAAAAAATTTAATCGATTTTGTATCAGGTGTTTTAATTATTTTAGAAAAAATATTGTGCAAAAACTCAGTTGCATCGTTATTACTTTGCGCCGTAAAGATAGGAACGTCCAGTGGCCGCGTAGCCAACATTATTATTTATGCCCTCCAGAAAAGTACATTTATAACAATATTACGGCGGACCGCGCCCGCCCTCGGAAAATGATTTTACTATTTTCCGAAGATTGCAGGTGTATTATATTTCATGAACGTTATTTATGGTGAGACTTTTATTACAAATGCGTGCAATGTCTCTATCCACTTTTTATTGCCGCGGAATTATTTGATACATTCACGTCATTTTGCCACAGATATTTATTGCTTATTTTTGTTATTAGTTGGTTGATATATGTTTGGAGTAATAATTTATATAATTCGTTTATTTTCTTGTCCACTAAAAACGCTATCAACCTACCGCAGCTTTACTGTGGATTGAAATATTAAATGAATAAGTACATGATGATTTTAAAATGCAATTCGTTGCATAAAATGCATAGAATCTTATTTGTATTGCATGGTGGAATAAATAAAATATTATATTATACATAAATATGTCAAATGAATCTTACATTTGTTTTCATAAAAACTATACTTCTACTTTACGTTTAGATATTGTAATATTTAAACAAGGATACCTATTATATTCTTGAGTCCAATAGTATCGTATTCTTGACTAATCAACTAATAAGAAGATTTTTCTATGCAACATTATTCTAGATAATAGATAACCCTTTGTAGGATACAAATCAAATAAATTGCGTAAGCTATAACTGACCTAGGACTTCGTCTCAATGATATGAAAACTGCGACCTCTTCTTTTTATTTCGTCCCTACATTGTCTTGACTATCCCTTAGGTATTCATAATTTCGGGAATGGGTCAGTATTCCCCGAAGATGGATATATCCGTCAGTGGCGGCACCCCTGTGATCGCGGGCGAAGTCCGAGTGTTACGAGGCTCGCGGGAGCCCCACCGTCGCTCAACTCTGTCCATAACCAATAATCGTAAATAAATGCAAGCAACTTCCGAACCCTGCTCGCGTCAGCGAAATTATAAGCGGGAATCGCGTAAACTCTTGTTTGGATAGCTTTGCTTTTCTCGGGAGGTTTCCGTGTATTTTATTGTATATGAACGCACGCGGCTCTGTTCGCGTTTATGCGTTACGGGTTTCAAATGACTATGTAATTACCCAAGATATACGTGCGATACGGTAAAGTATCCACTCATTTATTATTAAGTTTTCTATTAGACTGTGAAAGCTACCACATAATCGGTCAGCCTTTTCAAAGGCTATTTCGTAGAGACGAAAACACAAATTAAACATCATATCGTAACGACATGTAATAGCAGTTATTTGGAAATATAAACTGTATCTTTTTATTTATATTGAAGCCGAAACGACGAACAAGTTAACTACCTACTACCTACTCGGGACAAGTGGTTCAGTAATAACCTTAAACCGAACTTGATTTACTTCTCACCACTGAAGTTTAGCACGGACAACTAAATTCTTACTGCTTCGTGGGATCAAGTGACAATAAAGCGTTTAATGCGTTAACAGAGTAGAATACTTTCTTATAACAAAATATCTTACGAGCACCGGCCGAGTATCGTTTATTTTTACCTGAAGACCGCGATCCCGCGCATCTCTCCCTATTAAATTTTGTTTGCATTTATTTTAAAGGTGCGACGCTCGAGAAGACGTGGTATGTGAAAAATTACACCTCAGTCCAATATTTATGGGTGATATTCGGCAGCGGTTCCTTTGTGAGATGAGGGTGTATAAATAACACCTCTTATCGCGTGGGAGCCTACCCTTAAATTGGATTTATTTTAATTATTTATTGACACAACTTTATCTGGACAATCCAGTTCGTGTACAATTGAACGATTTACATGGTTTCATGATTACTCATTACACGATTTAAACCGGATATAAACATACTGACTTCGCTTGTAACTTGAATTAATGTTACTTATCATGATCAGATAAATTACGACCGAAAAGTGACAATTCAGTGAAATTAAATAAGTAAAGTGCGTTAAATCTTATCAATAAAAGTTTCGTAAGTGTCGTATGTATCTTTATCAATTGGTTGAATCGTGTGTTTTTTCCATAAATAGTATTTTTGGGGGAATTCTTCTTGAAATTAATAAACATTTCAGTAAATATACATAAGTACGATTATTTCTCAATCATAAGACTAAATACAACAAATTATTAAATTTCATTTACAGAGACAACAGACCAACTATCCCGCTGGGACATGTGTTTCAAATGAGTAGTTATAGTACTTATAGTAAACGCTAGTGTTTATAGTAATCGAATTAAACAAATCTAAAACGTTTCCTAAGTTTAACAGACGTAACCTCATCCCACTCTTGACTGCGCTCGTAATCTCTATTTCTTTAAAGCCAGTGCCATAAACACGCCTGGTTTATTTGTGCGTTTACCTTTAGTTAAATAAATAAATTATGAGGAGCGCGAGTAACGTTAGTTATTTTTATCTATAATCGCGGAGTATGACCATAAATTAGTTCTATATTTAAGAGCGCGTTGTTTTGCATGCAAGCCGTCTGCACATGCGTGCGACATCAATCTCAATTCTGAAATATTTTTCGTCTGCACCGAGATGTGGTGTCTGTTCGGTATTCTCAGCGGTTCTCAAACTTTCTTTATCAGAAGTCAACTAAACTAGCAATGCAATGACAACTACAATGTCAATTGCAATTGACATTATAGTTGTCATTGCTTGCAATTGCAAATGCAAAAATTGCAAGTACTTCAAGAAAATTGTGTGTACATATCATAAATTTTGGACGTATTTCATCGATGCAAGGTATAATTTTTACTTGTCTTTTAATTATACCATCCTTGCCAATTAAAAATTGATGTAACACAACTTTTGAACATAAAGAGTTTTTAAAAAAATAATAAAACAAAAAAAACCGAACAGTAATTTAAATACATTGTTTAAATATGTTTTTGGAACGAAGTTCCTTATTTTTTTTTTTGATGACGGGATCAGCCGTCTTCTGCATATTAGAATTAAATTAAAAATTACGTAACATCTACACGATGGACGATGACTTAAAATCGGCTAAGTGCGAATAGGACTTACGCACGAAAGGTTCTGTACCATTATCTATAAAAAATGGCAAAAAAATCCCTAAATATATATTTTTTTCTGTTTTTAGAATTTGTTTTTATAGCGACAACAGAAATACATTGTCTGATAAAACTGTTTCAACTGTTTAGCTATAACGATTCATGTGACACAGCCTAATAATAGACGTTGGACGGACGGACAGCGGAGTCTTAATAATTGAGTCCCTTAGGGCCCTATAGGTGGTTTTTACCCAAAGGGTAAAAACCACCAAAACCAAATTTTTTTCTAAGAGGACAATCTCCAATAGTCTAACTAAACGCAGTTAGTGATGAATAATGATGGTTTATTCGTTATGATGAATAATGGTGAATGAACTTTTACAAAAGATTAAGTATCACTGGACATTCGTATGACGTTACATTTGCGTGCACCGCCAGCATTCCGTTTGACAAGTCCCTCAATTTGAAAAAAAATTAAGGTCGTTTACGCCTCGTGGTCGTACAAGTATGTTTATTGCGTGCTCAATCGTTTCTTTATCGAAATTCAATCACTTTGATAGACATCCTTTAAACGTGTCCTTATTTCATTACCCTCTACCTGTATAAATAATTAAATTGATCTGTCTGTAATTTTAAAATAAGTGTTCTGAAGTCACTGGACTATTTCCTTGATACAAAGAAATAAGTCTTAATAATATATATTTGAGGTGGGTATGTATATTAAGTCTATATTCCTGAGTCTATTCTAATAAATCAGGAAATTTCAACCTTTAAGATCTTTTAGAAACTGGTAGAGACTGGTAGTAGGTAAGTGGAAGCAAGTTGTACAAGCATGCAGAAGTTAAAGATACATATTTATAGAAAGTAATAATGTTTATATCCTAAATATTTTTAAAAATCCTTAAACTTAAAAATCAAGCCCCTTGCTGCTCGTATGGGTAGTCGTACGTAAAACGTTGCCTTGTAAAAATTCGAGAATACTTGATTTACACGATAGATAATGTTCCAGTGAAACAGCCAATAATTCAACTTTAAGATTTAAAGCAGTGTTAAGAAATTACCTTTAAATAAAACGCTTACGTTCATAATAAGTTCAAAAAAGCGTATACAGCATCGTACCGTTTCATCGTACCATTTTAGCGTTGATATTCACATCAATATGTTAGATAAAGTTAGTTTAGATCTTTTGAGGTGCCTGGTTCTAGTTTTCAAAGACATGTGTTATGGCTCTGGGTGTTTGTGTATTTGTCTTTGTGTGTCCATGGTACCCACGACACAGGAGGAAATCCTAGTGTAAGGCTATGAGTGTAGAAAGCGTTTATGTTTTATGTCTTTAAGTCTCTATTTGCCTACTTGGCTTACATATTAATCTCTTTCAGTAGAACCCCAGTAGAACAAGGTCTTCATATTAGTAGTTTTCCACGTAACGTCTATCAATCGAACAGACGGGCTTACGCACCGGAATAATGCTTCGATTACAATGGCGTATAGCACATGTGACAAGTGATAGCGGGTTCATGGATACGACAGTGGTACGTGTTTAATATCATTAAAATTATGAAAGAGTGACTGAAAGTAACCAAAGTTTAAATTGCTTTTGTATGTATCTCAACAATAAATAAATATTTTCACTCTTAACAGTAACTAGCTAAGTAACTAATTAACTCTAACTTAGCCATTCAAAGAGGAAATGCTGCCAGCATCTTGGGAACCTTGCCCAGAAACAGCGACGCCGATGATTTTTTATGACAGTAACTCTTGTGACAGATTAACTAAGAGTTCGGGAGCTAAATTCTAACTTTTCAATTTTGCTTGTAATCTGTCGTTTAAAAAAAATATATATGTATTTAATAGGAACCAATAATTAATGTCATAATATGAAGTTACAGACTACTACTTCATTTAACTATTTATCATTTCATCACGCAATTACCGAGAAAAGCTACCAATCTTAAGACTATACTTTAGTATTTAAATGTATTACCTACCCATGTAATGATAACTATGGAATTATTTAAATATGAAAAAAGCATTTTAAACTTATCTACAATAAAACCAACCTTTCGCTTATAACTTAGACGCACTGAAGCAGCGAGGGGCGATCACGCAGAGGGGAAAATGATTGACGGCGTCGAGAAATTTCATTTTGCGGCTTGTTGAGGACATGTCGATAACGCACTGAGGCTTCCACTATGGTACTTGATTGCCTTCCTGAGGACTCCAGTATTGTTCCTCTCGTCACACGCGATTTGATTTATTAAGTCGCATTCTTACAAGTGATCAGTGATTTGAGGGTCATTCATGTTAGTTCGACCACATAATAATATTGTAACATTTAAAATGTCCGATGTGCTTGACTTTATACAAGCAGATAATATAAGGTACATTTACAACTCCAATATACTTGAATTTTATGTATGGAGTGGAGGACTGGGAAATGTGGTTGCAGTCCACCTGATGCTTAGTGCACAATTCATTTATATTATTTTTTTACAATTCCAAACGATAGAGTCATAATTCTGAGATGAAAATTTAGACATTTTTAAAAGATTAGATTAGCAAACTAGCATGTAGTCCACTTGAGTTGTCATTCGTCAGCAACTTAAAAGATATAGAACACCGCTGTTCTATTAAGTGAAATCAATGACAGATGCAAAGGGAGCAGCAATTACTCCCGAGGTCTAAGGTGGACGTCATAAGAAAGTGTGTCAGTATATACTCTTCCTAACATACAATATTATTCCTCCTTTTTTATACTATGGAAGTAGCAAACGACCATGCAGCCCACCTGATGGTAAGTGTCTACTGCCGCCCATGGACATCTGCAATCAACCCTAGGTAAGATCAAAGTCTCACCTAAGGTTAGCTACAGATGCCTTGCTATCCCTGAGGATTAAGATGGAATGCCTCGGACAAGTATGTCTCCCTTACCACACCCTTCAGACCAGAACACAGCAGCACATAACACTGCTGTTAGGCAGAAATAGGTGTGGCGGTAGTGCTTTCGGAGTCGACCCATAAAGAGTTCTACCACCTTCAAAATTGCTATTAATTAGTTCTTGCCTAAACGCAAGAATTGCTTCTAGGAGTAGGTGTGCGGGTGGAACATCTCCGATGAAACTACACACGGTCTACAGGATCAACTCATATGTTAAACACCACTGACAACACTAGTAATAAACATAAATAAAAATATATAAACATAATGGTATTTAAGTTGATTGTCCATATAATCATAAATAACATATATAAATAGAAATCACAATATGAATAAATATAAATGAGTAATTGATCAATAAATATTACAAATGCATATGTATAATTTTTATGCTGCTATTGAAACTATTTGATATAAGTAGATATTGTATTGATTCTATGACAGTTGTTTAACACCTACGACGTTTATAAAAAGGAAGGAAGAATCATCATCATTCTACCGATACCAGTGTAAGACGTTACTCTGTCCGGATCTATCCTGAAATTATATAAGTGTAATATGTAATTACCGTGAAAGTATATAAATGTGGTATATAATTAATCGGATAAATTAATTGATTCCTTTAAAGGTGTCGTTTACTTTTGGCTATCCAACCCAGATCTGGAACACATATTCATATTTCTATTTTACAAACACTTAAAAATAGTAGTTTAACATATCTGTTATGAGACAGATATACGAGGTACGTATAGCAGTGTCGGAGTTGAACCGGAAGAGTTCTGAACTTTAAACAAAACAGCCACTTATTATTAATATTTGAATAAGAAGTGGCAAATCAATTATGCACACAACAAATGAATTGAAGAGCATTTCTCAAACCCAACATGCAAACATTCCTTGTATACCCGCAAAACAAATCTGGATATGAATTTTTATGCTTATTCAAATGTCATATAATTTTGCATACAATATTTTCTCTGGAATAAATGAAACGACCGGTGACAGGGGAATTTAATAATGACAAAATAATACAAGGTAAGTTTAAGGGCAGGCCTTTCTGCTGTCCGTCATACGGGGTTCTATTCATGCACGTAATATTTCTGAGATATTTGCCGACCGCCTAACAACTGACTAATTTATTCGCGTGAGGTAGGTTTATGCGATCTCGATTGCGACATTTAAGGAACAAACATTGAATTATGTATAAACGTCGGTCATTTAAGATATTTTTAAGAAATTTTCATCCAAAAGGATTGTAAATCGAATCTTTTAAAATATTAATGACTTATAAATATTTCGAAGGATAAAACAATAAATTTTTCTTCTTTAAAATTGACAAATCAAATCTCATACCAAACTTTCATGCACGAGCCTAGTCGAAACCTACTTTCTACTATGAGATTGCATACAAATGCAAGCCTATTTATTACAAAAAGACTATGGCTTCTCGTGTATCATTCTTTGTATCACAATTTAAATATTAATTCAATTGATTCAATACAATGCGATAAGCATCTCAGAGTTAATAGCAGACACGATGACAAATGCATATCGCTTCATCTCGAGCGCAAAGATTAATGTGCGAGAGGACGAGCCCGGCTAGACAAAACCTACCGCCTGCGCATATGCAACAATTCACTAATTCGACCCGTGACTACAGCGTAAACGTTCACGCGACATCCATACCCCGTCCTGTAAGCAATGCCTGTTATTATTTATCTGTTGCAACTCTAATGACGTCGGTTATAAATCTTCAACGACCTTTGAACAATATGAGACCTTTGGCACCGGATCTTAGAGCGCAAAACACCTTTAACTATCCCCACGCTTAGGACGTAGATAAAACTCCCCATGCCCTGAACAAAGACAATAATGACGTGATCTAAATGTAAGAACTATAGTTTGATCTAAAATTAAGTGAGATGAAAGGGAATATCTGTCTGATACAAAAAATATTACTAAAGCACTCGCATTGTTCGAGTGCGGTGCTTTGTTGGACACAACTATGTTAGCATGAGACCATTCCGCTCGATTAACGTCATAAATGAGAGAAATGCCGGATCAAAAGAATAGCAGGTGTGCCTTATTATTATAATTTGTCATTCGTTCATGCCGCTTTCATGTCCTTTTGTCATTTTATCAAGTGCAACGGGCTTATTAAGTTGAAATGATCTTTATTCATACTCCCTAATGAGTAATTAAAATGTCAGTGTAATTAACAATTTCTTCTGCTATTGCCGTAAGTCCGTTGAAGATTTATTGTCCATTTGACGTATAATAATAGTTGGTACACTGACGGCGCAGAATTAATTATGTTTATTTTCCTTTGAAATTTATTTGTAAGAGTTGGTAAGTATGTACACCAACAGCAGCTATTTCTTATGTCAATTCAGACATATTATAAAAAGATTAAAATAAGATTATTTAATCAATTGTATAGTGATGTTTTTCAGTCTTAAAGAACCAAAATAACATATTCCCATAAATATCACTTAAAGTTACTTAAATGATACTTAAATACGTATTGCAATATACTGACAACCAATTCGGTACCCACACTTACAATAAATGTCCACTTCCAAATTCATACGCTTACAACATCCTAATGTTTTGGACAATCAACAAACGATAAGCGTATCAATCCATAAATTGTTCCATTATTGTTTCCCAATTGACAGAGACATTTACAAGTTGTTAGTAGAATGACAATGACCAACCATAATCCAAATCTAAACGCCACAACAAACCTGACAGAATATAAATGTGTGGCTTGATCCTGGTGGCTTGTGAACCGACGACGTGATGTGTCGTTATTAACAAGCCTGCATTAATGACACATAAATACTTAACCGCACTCCACAATATTAGGCGCGCACTTTCACATACGCGCGTATTCCCCGGCGTCGTCTCAGATCCGTTACTCGGGAGGTTAAAGCGATCACGTATTCGCATAATGTAGAATATTTTTGAGACCATAATTCGTGTACAACTTTAACATTTTTATGGAGGAGATCCAAGAGGCCACGCGAGGGACGCAGCGGTAGTTATGCCTTATTAGTGGCGGTTTATCGACTAAAATTATACAATTTCATCTGGATGGCATATGTTTTATTGAAATCGAAATAATTAATCGACAATTACGATGCTGGACGTTATAACGCGAGGTATACCGCTGTGCGCATTGGCCGCTGCCATAGCTTAGGACCTAAATGTCGCTTATAAATCGAGCGCAGCGCTCAAACCGCGGCTTCATACCGGATAAATATTGACATTTATGCACATATTGCTCCATATACGTTTTTTATGGTTGTAAAATATGAAGCTAGAGCGGAGCGTTTGTTCGGCTTTATAAGTCGATACCCTCCGTAAGTAGCCATAAAAATTAGCATAATTGAATGTTTCTCGTTGTAAATACATATTATTTGGGCGTATAAGTACCAAATGTCTTTGTTTATGTGGCTTAATCTATAGGCAACACGAAAAAGGTACGCCAATAAAATTCATTCCAAATTTTGTGTAGGCGAACGATGCAAATGAAATTAAACGGTTGCGCAGGCTACTCATAATTGAAAAACTTCCAGTGCGAGTAGAGCCTTCCCACACGGTGGGCGGCATGTGGCGACAGCGACACGTCGATCTGATAACATGCCCACTAGACAACATCCACCAGTTATCTACAGACGTGAAATCAATTGGCTCGCGGAATTATCGCATTACGATGCCCAAGCTCTGCCTAATTGGACACTTCCTTCCATGTTCTTCAAATTTAATATATGCGATTAATTCCGCGCCACTCGAAAGCGGTTAACTCTCGGTATTAGTGTTTATTTATAGAAAGTTGTGGTTATGTTTAATGTCAACCGTATGGAGACGTTTTAGTGGCGTGTTTTTAAAATGACGCGACAGAATAACAACAGAAATATAAAAGTCTTAATATCACAATTAATCACCACTTTAGTAGAGCTGAATTTTTTTGCATAACACTATTGTAATCGGGACTCAATTTTGATGGGTATAGGGTTTTCTTTTGTGTTATGTCATTCCTGTTCAGCGGCAGGAAATACCGTTACGGCGTCGTGTTCACAAAAAAATCTAAAAGCAGGCATTATGTTAACTGCGATTTAACTCATTTCATATTCGGGATGACTGTTGGATGACACTGTCGCCACTTAATTTTACGACATTATTAATGTATCTAGCTTATAGATTAAGTGGAAAGCTTATTTTTAAATATGTATCATTTCATATTGGACTAATTATACGAGCTACCTGATGCCCGCGTAGCGTAGCGGTCACCATCCCAGTCTGACACGTAGTGGGTTCCGGGTTCGATCCCCGGCCAGACAGACATCTGAATGATGAGTTTAGATCCTGTTCTGGGTCTAGGTGTTTGTGAATTCGTCTTTGTGTGTCCATGGTACCCACGACACAGGAGAAAATCCTAGTGTGATGCTATGAGTGTAGAAAGCGTTTGTGAGTATTTTTATCGCAGCAGTTCATAGTATTAGGAAAAAGTGTTTTATTATAATGCTATTACCACTTTTATTATATTACTTAAAAGGGTTAGGTACTCTGATCCAAAGACATATATGTTTTCAATTCTTTGACTCGTTCTGACGACTGTGACACAGTCACACCAATATATTGGAGAACTGAAATAATGAAATAAGCGGTCAAGTGTGTGCCAAAACACATATTGTGACAGTTACGTAATTACGATGTACATTCATTTTATCAGTAGAAAAAATAATATCGTTAGTATTTTATAATAACACACAAATGTTTTCAAAAGGGTCTTTACAGATTTGAAAAACGAAGTTACTACTGCGGTTGTGGTAACAACAAAACGTATTAGAAGCAATCATAATTCAAATATTTTTTTATTTATTTAAATTATACTTAATAGTTTTTATTATTTCATTCAAAAAGCTAAGAAGGTGGAGCACATTTTCGATTTCTTGCGGATTTCTTTTTAACTCGTACATTTAGACTTTAAAAGGAATAATTTTTGACGACTCATTTAATAATATACTTAGTTATTGTATTGTTTTTTTTTTTATATAATTTTGAAATAGCAAATGAGTAAACAGTCACTGCCGCCAAGTCAATCACAGATGTGTCGATACTCTCGAGGATTAAGATGGTCGCCTCATATTAAAGTAAGCCGGAAACTCTTCCATCTAAACGCAAGAACTGCATTACGATAGAAATGTAATGTAATGTAATATAGAAATGTAATAGAAAGGTATGGCGGTTGTACTTCCCGGTTGATCCATATTTTTTCTACCACCTTGCAAAGTTCCGAGAAGATTATTACTTTACTTTATAAAATGTATCCATAGTGATTAAATTCAAAAATTAAAGTTTTATTAAAATTATTTTATTAGATTTAAAATTAATTAAATTTAAGTTTATAAATACCGCATAAAAAAGGGATTGCAATAAAATATATAGATAATGAGCGATTTTATGTCATTTTTTTTTACTGACCCCTAAACCTGTATTTCATCACGCTTGTCCGTCGTTGCGATAACAGCAAGCGCGTATGGTTGTTGAATTATTAATTTATTTTAAAATTTATAATTCAGTCACTTCTAACTATGTGCATATTGTTATCATTGGTTTAAAAATGTTATATCACTTTAGAATTAAAATCTTATTTGTTTCAAAAGTGGCTTTTTAAACAAGACTTCACAGTAAATTCTAGAAACCGATTCAAGAACTGTAAATGATTACAAAAGAACGGAGTTAACCTTCTGCAGTTGTATAGAACAGAATGATACGCTTTCATACTTCTTTCCAACAGAAGCAACGTATCCCTGGCAAACATAAGGACCCTAATCGTATATAGAGTTGATTCGAAATGTCCCTGAGCAGTAGTAGCCATTTACCATCAGTTTGAAACCATGCTCGGTTGGCATTTCTAATTCATACAAAACGTTGCAAATAATTACGAAAAAAAAAATTTTTAGTGATCATGTAGTAAAATGATCATGTGACCATCCGGTTATAGACTAACAAGTAGTCATATAAGTAAATCAAAGTAAGATATAAGATTTTTAGTATTTTTGTACTCCTGTTACATTATTCTCTCTTACAACAACAGTGGTATCGTTCTTTTTTTCGGTTCCGAGTGTGGTTAGGCTTTCTGATGGACTCCAGGTTGGACTTCTCTATTTTAAGAATTTATGGCCATTAGCATTAGAAATTAGTTACTACTGCTTTACGGTGAAGGAAAACATCGTGAGGAAACCTACACCTGAGAGTTCTTTAAGTTCTCAAAAGTGTGTGAAGTCTACCAATTCGGAATTGGCCGGCGCGGTGAGAACCGTGCCCAGCAGTGGGATAATAATGAGTGGACAACAATTTGTCAAGTTATTTTATGCAATAAAAATTAAAAAATATTTTGTCCGACAGATATATATTATGTGACTAAACTCCACGGCTCCACCCGATTCGGTCACTCCACCACGGTAATGAGTATCTGTGTGTCTAATCTAGGTGAAAAATTATAAACACTTATATCCTCACAACCTTTCGCATTTTAATATTTGTAAGATTGTAGACGAAATGCAATTGCAATTGGAATAAT
>DWTU01000434.1:0-17434 GCA_018251515.1 Cecropterus confusis | reverse complement strand
GTGGGATATGGCCTGAAGCTCTCTCAATCTGAGAGAAGACCCGTGCCCAGCAGTGGGACAATAATGGGTTGACGGTAGGTAAATGTTATAAGTAGCCGTTAAAACGGATTAATTGTATGCTCAGTTCACGAGGTGCAAATCTCTCAACCCACATCTTTATAAAATTTGAAGCATATTCTACTACGTTATTTCAAAACAGCGAAAAAAAGGTACAGATTATATCTATCAACCTATTAACACAATAACCAAGTCGACTTATTACAAGCTTTAATTCCAATTATATGACAATAACCGCGACGTCACGTAGTGTTCCTGTATATTACTTAATTATGATACACAGCGATGAAGAATGATGATACACCTATCAAAATGTCGCATCATCATGTTAATGATAATTAATTATTGTACGGGAAAAGCTGACAGAACTCTGGGATGCGCCAACATAATTAAGCTTCGGTTTACCGTCGGAAAAGGTTCCAGTGATATTCTGCAGAGCTCGTGTTACCGACATAAGCACGGACCTTTATTTATCTCATCCTGTTTATGACAGTGGATAACGAAAATATTTTCTTTGTAATGAAATCAATGATAACAGAATTACCATTCAGAGATAATTTATCTGACACAGCTGTATTATATGAGAGGCTAGGAGTGTAAAAAGTCATTTTCATTGTATACTTCAGAAACCTGCTTTGCTCAATTAGCAAAGCAGGGTTCTGACATCGTCAGGCGCAGGGGCAGTGGCAACTCCTGATGGAAACATCAAGCGTCATAAATTGCAGTTTATGTAATAACTCTACATATTTGTGGTCTTTGTTATTGAAATTTGGGCCAATGCAGTCCAGACGCTTGGCAGTTCTTTAAGATACTGCAAAGTTGTTTGGTCGACGTTTCTGGTGATCTAAGACCTGGTACGCATTTCGCTCAATGAATTGGTATAGCCTTTCAAAGAGGTAATGCTGGCAGCAGCTTGTGAACCTTCTCCAGAAACAGCAATAGCGATATTTTTATAGATGTTACAATGTTTTGTTAATATAATTTTGCATTTTGTAAATATCTTACATGTCACATATTGCCTTATCGAAAAATTTAAACATTTTTTCATATTATTGTAAATATTAAGTGTTAAATAAAATAAAAAAAGTCACTCATAAACTGCGCTAAAATTTAAAGGATCAAAACAAAATTTGATTTTTTAGGAGTTATTTACGAAGTTTTTTTTGCAGCTAATAAAGTAGAGCAAATTATTATAGCGTTAAGAGCTATATTCTGGATTAATGTATTTTTTTTTTACTTTAAGTAAAATGTAATTTAACAACAAAGTAATCTCAGTTACTACTGACTGACCTGAAAAACATGGAGAATATTCATTACGACCCACAAAAAGAAGCTCGTTCACTCATATTACATTCACCACATTAGAGTGTACGTTCCAAAAACAAAATAATTTGTTTTACGAATCTCGGTAAAATTATTTCTTTCAACCTTAGTACTTCATAAATTGTACCTCTAAAATGATTTTCGGCCGTTCTCATGAGTATTTCTGAGTGCCTATCGGATGACCCATTTTATGAAGTGTACGTTACGCGCTCTATTTCTGATAAGAGAATCAAATCACTCTCGACGTTGCCGGCAGTTACGGAATTATCAAGCGAATTTATAAATAGCTCCAAATTGCTGGTTTAACCGATAATACGCTCTCGGACCAACGCGTGTAATAAAAAATATTGACGGCAGCTTTATTCGCTGTTTCCGTGCACAATAAAAAATCATATTGCTTAGTTGAGTGACACAGGGTTTTTTTAAGGGTTTCGTTTAGAATCAATGCATGTTTTAGGGTTATGTACGGTAAAACTAAAAATGATACCCTTATTTTTTGATGAAAGTAAGCATAGACAGTCAAGCACAGACAATCATAGTCTTCTTGCAAAAAAGAATATAAATTCTAATTGATAATCACAGATTTTTGTATGAACTTGAAGGCCTGAAGTCATACCACAGCCTTCAAACCAGTGTTCCCAACCTGTAGTCAAGCAATTATCGTACGACAACCGTTAAACAACGTAAAACGTTGGTACAACCAATTTGACGACCATTGACGCCCAAAAAAAAAGTCACCTCAAAGTATTTCACGACGAAACAAAAGTAAGCTCAAAATATTTCGTGACTAAAAAACGTCTTTTCAAAATATCAATAAAAAAGTCATCTCAGAATATTTCACGACCACGTCAAACAATTTGACGACCAAATGATATAAAAAAAAAAAAAAACAAAAACCTTCACCTCAGACCAAAATGTTTTGCCCAAAACAAAATATGTAATCTTTCTTCGTAATGAAAATTATCGTACGATTATAGTGTACGATTGTACATCGTATGTTACTATTAAATTATCGTACATGTACGATAATTATCGTAGGGTTGGGAACACTGCTTCAAACCAGAACTTAGGACAACTTTCTGTTAAAAGTCAGTCATAGAGCGGCGGTGATGGTGATATGGCAGTGTCGTGTGGTATAAGTAGCGGTTTTAAATTTATTGGAGCAATCCGATTAATGCTTTTAAATATAACCAAATATTTTCTGTCAACCCATGATTGTCCCACTGCTGGGCACGGGTCTTCTCTCAGATTGAGAAAGTCTCAGACCATAGTCCACCGCGCTGGCCAAGTGCGAATCGGTAGACTTCAAACACCTTTGATAACTTTTTACAGAACTCTCAAGTGTGTAGGTTTCCTCACGATGTTTTCCTTCACCGTAAAACAGTGATAATCAACTTCTAATACGCACATAATCTTAGAAAAATCAGTTGTGCGTGCCTGGGATTCGAACCTCGGACCCTCGATTGAGATGTCGAGTTTCAACCATCCGACTATCTCTCTCTGCTATTACCAAATATATTTGTAGATATTTTAAAAACATTATTTGGTAAGTAAAGTGTAGGTATAAATAATGTCATGATAGGTACTAATAAATGGAATTATTCCTCTAATAGAAGTTTAAATTAATACAGACAGTACTATCACAAACTGCTGCTGTACAACATACATATATTATAAAGAAACTGTGAAACTGTCGCCTCTGAGAAGTTAAAAATCAAAGTGAGCCTGAGTTTAGTTTATATCGAGTTCACTATAGTTGGAAACTAGATAATTGGAGCTTCAGAGAAACTTTAGTGGGTGCCATTATCTGGAAATGTAGTGCAAAATTATATACTGAGGAGAAACTAGTGCATTTAGCAGCTCAAATTTCTAAACCTAGATTCCGCCTACATCGTAATATTAGGGGATATATTAGTAACAAATCTACTAAAAAGTATCAATATTTTTTTGACAAAATTATAAACTGATATTTTCATAACAAACACGTTCTCATTTCAACTCGCTCGATATAATCTAGCACTGATATTATTCGTTGCTATAGATTAGAAACAAACAAACATGTCGGAAATTTACCCATTTAGTGGTAAACACACACTTCAGCGTTCAGACACTACAAAATTTGTAAGCCAAGTTAGGCATTTGCATGTACATTTCAGTATCTTATATTAATACTATTACACGTGTTGCATTTCATGAAATAAGGTTTATAAAAGCTAATACAAGCGACAGTTTATGTCGACGACTTTTGCCGATGAAGGCGACGAGCCGCAACAGTCTTCGACTGACGATAACTACAAACGACAGTCGTCTACCGACGATGGCTACAAGCGGTGGAAGTCATCGACCGCCAGTGGCGATAGGCGTCGACCGACGGCTGTGACTGCCGACGACATGAACAATCGCTCGAGGATCAGCTCCCTGTCACTCGTGCTACCTCCCTAATTTGTTTATATAATGGCATCATTTGTATGCCATAAGAAATGTCAGTCTCAATAAATAAATATTCTTTTACATAATACTCTTTAAATCTTAGTAAAAATGAAAATAGGAGTAATATACGATAACAACCAAGAAACATTATACTTAGCACGGTTGATTGTACAAAATCGACTTTCTTTTCCATTTTGTAAAAGGGTAGTAATACCACTGAGTAACAACTCACCCTTATGTCAAGAAATTATCCGCTTAGTGCCTGAGCGTACAACAGCTTACTGACGCGGTGTACGAAAGCCCACAAATCCTATAAGGATTCTATGTAGATAGTACTGGTAATATTATGAACGCAATAATGGGATTGGGTGTGATCGGAATAATTTGTCACAGAAAAATATCGAATTAATTATCTTATCAAATGTATTTAATGTTTAGACATGTAAATAAAATGTATGTTTATAATGAGACATAGAAGCATAAACGCTGTACACCGAAACAACGCTAAATGTCCACCGGAACTGAAAAACATTCGAAATTTGAGACGTTTTAGTGGTCCTTAAAAAATAGTGTTAATTTCAATACTGTACAAAATTTAATAGGAAGGAACAGGGAATCAAACAATAGGCAACGTTTTTACTGATACCTAATCTGCAAAAAAAACAACACAGATGCGAATATTAACGTCTCCGCTTTTTCATGTCGATATGAGTGGGTATTAGCTTGAAAAATATTTAAACGAAACTACTATTAGCAGTTCTACTTGTGTGTTGTTGTTGATATTGTATTTAAAGCCAAACTAATCATATGTAGTCTTAGGTCGGCAGATCAGTACGAAATTGATTTACTTGATCAAAGAATCAAAAAGATGAATCAAATAAATAAATAGGCAATGCGCATGTATGACGTGTCTATCTCCACGTGATCCTTGATTGTGTAACCTAATTCACAGACAGAATATATGCAAAGTCAGATCGTCAAACTTCACTTCAGATACGTCCAAGCCAAGAACCCAATAAAGCATGCGCGGATGCTATAGAAACATACATAATTCATATCTCAATTTGTCATTTAGATTTCCGTCTGGCCGTGAATCACCTCTCTGCTCCTTCATTATATCACATGAGTTGTCAACTACGTTGAACACGGTTCGGACTAAACATTAGGAGTAAAAGTCAATACATCCTCGTAGTTCCCGTAAACAGAATAGGGCTGTGGTATCCCCTGCTATATTAAGAGGCGATTAGAGGGGGTTCAGGGATTGCCGGCTACAAGAGGAGCTCATACCGTCCAGCCAAGCGACCCCGGAAAGGACGACGAAATGTGCTAGCCGTTCCAACTGGGTGAAGCCCGATGGAGCACCGTGTTTAGAGGACTCCGGTTGCATTCTTTTGGAGATCCCGAAGACGTCACAGCGCCGAGGTCGGCCACCGGGGCGGTTTTAGTGGGGTGAAGTCCCACATAATCCGATGTAGCTCCTATCTTATGAAATTCTACATCTTTCACGTAATTGAGCGTCTATCGCAGCTACTTCCAGACTTCAAGAACACGATGCGTAATGCAAACTTATATGCGTTTCCGATAATACGAACGTAGGCAACAAATCGATAAAACGTGACGAAGCTTCGATGCAATCGGCAAAATGCGTAACATCGATGCTAAAAGTAACACGTCTGCTATGGTCGTAAAGGAGATAATACATCCAGTTTAGTTTTCAAGTACGGATGCAAACAATTTTGTTGATCTAAATAGAGATATACGAGAGCGGGACATCTTTCCTTCGCTGGGGACAGCGGAATAGATTAGACAGCCCCACACCATGCGAGACGTATATGTATGAACGTATCAATTATTCATCTTTATGTATTCAACTTTACAACCATGCGTACCAGACCCTACTTACTATGGATATTACACAAACCTGTTCTTGTCACACAGGTGTGTCCTTGTTCACAAGGGGTTAAGCTGGAATATCAGAATTTAGTTTGATTCTTGTATGACCCGTGATATGCAAGATCGCAAGCAAACATATCACGATTTGCGATCGTCTTTCGATCGCGATTAGATACAGTATTACTTAGTACTAGTGTACTATATCAAATCGCGGTCTTATATTATCATCAACCGAATGTATAGAACCTCTTCATCGCCCCAACGAAACAAAACATAAAGTGTGACTAAAATATACATGTGGATCAAAGCATTTGAAAAATTAATACAGATAAGACACAACGAAAGCAATTGCGGCTTACATTTCCCACAATAACACTTCGAACATGATCGAAACTAAATATTAGACGTAGAGAGGCCGTAGATAGCAAGAGCTGACAATGGCCTCATCGCAGGGCAGTCATAAAGCCGCGGGGGACAACAGACCGCTGACGTCGCACGCTTTATTACGGCCTCTAAAACCACAACTACGGAATAAATCCCCTGTCGCATTTCGCGCTAACCGTATCGGACGTGACGAACACAAATTGAAGGTTCGCAAATACCAACAAGGTAGAATTCGAGAGCGTATTTGCGTCCAGGTGAAATGTATGGCACACTTTACTGTGCATGTTTCACGTGAGCTTCAGCTAATTAAAGGAACGTATGTGAAAATTTCATAGAATGATAACTATAATTCGATTGAAACTTATTATCCTGGTGTGTTCCATTTTTTTTTATTGAAAAAAGAAATTTATTTCTTTTTGCTTTTATTTTTATATAAGATTCAAGTAGTAAACCATGCTGTGGTAAGATGTCACTGCCGCCCACGGACATCTTTAAGCAAAATGGAATAGAACAGGGATTGTATCTGAAATAAATCACACGTGGGTTACTACTTCCGAGGACTAAGATGGTCACCTCATATAAAATGTAATGTACATGGTACAATACTACGGTGTAATATTACTATTAATATTATTTTTATATATTTTGGTGACTCCAACAGAGACCTTGTCCTGTAATTTCTACAAATTTTAATTCCATTTTCAAAAACATTCTAACTTGCCCCACTAGGACTTGGCAACAAGGCCCTTTAGAAATGTAAAAATTACGCAAAATGTCGCTCCATTAATGTCGTTCGTTACACAATCGCTCTAAACTTTCGCTAAAACATTTCAGACGCTGATAACGAGGGAAATTTAATCGAAGATTAATGTTACAATACTCGTCCCAATTTCGATATTTTTTCTTAATTCAAATTTATCTTGATCAATCAAAACTATCGCATATCTTGCCACATATTTCGTATTATATCAGAAATATATTAACAAGAACGTCCTCATCTACTTTTTTTAAGTGTGAGAGTGTATCATCTGAAAAAAACTGGAAAGGATTAAATCATAGACCAACGAAAATAGAGTACAGAGTAGAAACTAGAGGAGATAATAGTAGAGTAAAGAGAGTGGCAGAGGAAGGTCATATCGAGGAGTGCAAAAACATCTAGTATGGAGATATCATTTCATTTTAATTCGTCGGAAATTATTTAAGATGTTTATACGGGTGAAGAGATTACTAAGTTTTATATTTAAAAAAAATTAAAAAAGATTAAAACAATAAGAAGCAAAAGCCTAAGTCGAAGGTAAGCAGGCGTGTGATCGGCTACAGCCGTCGAGGGCGGCCGGAGCGGTGCCGCAGGCTTTACGTAATCCACACCCCCGCCCAACCACCTTCACACTTCCGAGACCACTTCATTGGCTTACCGATTATGCTTTTTGGCATTGCCTTTGCCGATTTACAACTCGAATGCCACTAATGCCCTGCAAGGAGCCAAGAACGTGTTCCGCGGGCTCGATCAATTAGCTTCTTGATGGACGAATGATGATATTGCAAAAAATAACAAAGCTGTTGAAATACTTTGAAAACAAAGTATTTTATGATTTCGAATATAACTGTTACGGAAAGTGCTAATTACAATATTATAATATGTGACGCAATGGTGTCAATAAAAGAGATAACATTGTGAGAGATACAGTTGATACCTACTGATAAAAAAAACAATCATGAATCATGTGTACGGTATAAATTAAGCAAATCATTCTCTTTAAACTTAATTACCTAGAAGCTTTTTAACATCAGTGACTCCCTCCCTCCTATAATTTAGTAAGAAATTCTCATATAAGTAAATTGTAATCAATTCGGAATAAATGATCTTCAAAACATAAGCTACATATTTTATAAGCTATACGCTTTAATAAGTGGAGTTTCTCGTAACATTAATAAAAGGTAAATCTCAAACAAAATGGGAACACTGAACTTCATTGGTTTATGTAATTTTGTACCGGCACTGCAAAACTTCCTCGGCGTACAGTGAAATAAATCCAAAGCGCGTTGGGAGGTTGCCGGCGGCTACGAGATAAATAAGTCCGTAAGAACGGGAACTGGCTCCCTATTACGATTCTGTCTCCTGGCACAGACATCGAATTATGTCTATGAACCCTTGCGTAATTCTGACGCAACGTACGTAATGCCAATTTTTTCGCGGATATCTCGGTCATACACTCATCTTGTGAGACTTCAGTAGTAAAATAGGCAGCCCTTAAAATTTTACATGATCACCGCCCACGAATAGTTGAAGAACACTCCAAGTAACATAAAGTACGTAAAATCGATTAAAGATATGTTGATATAATTATAACAAGGAAAGCAGGTTCGCGAAAGGATTAAAGACGTGTAGCGTGTCATATTATTACAATAATATACTCCAAGAAAAAATAATACATTAAACAAAATACCCTGCAATCGATTAAAAAAGCGTTGCTATTATTACAGCAAGCATAGCAGGTACTTAGGACTAAGCACGGTGCTACATGTGGCAGTTTAATAAAATAATACATTCCAAGCAGAAGAAAGGAACTTCTAATCGATTAAAGTTAAGTTTCTATAATTACAGTAAGCATAGCAG
The DNA here is from genome assembly GCA_018251515.1 of Cecropterus confusis. Taxonomy (NCBI): domain Eukaryota; kingdom Metazoa; phylum Arthropoda; class Insecta; order Lepidoptera; family Hesperiidae; genus Cecropterus; species Cecropterus confusis. The sequence goes on along the minus strand of DWTU01000434.1, from coordinate 8,730 downwards.
GTATTTAGGAAAACAAAAGACAGCGCTACGTATAAAAATGTTAATTAAAAGCACACGTGAACCACGTAGAGTTCTACGACCTCTACGATCTACGATTTCGAGCTACGACAATTTCTCGCTAAGTATGTTAATAAAGTAAAGGGCAAATCAGTACGTAACGTGTAACGGCCATACGATAAAGCTTAGGAAAATAAAGCCACGCAATAAACTTTTCTAAAGCCTACTCCGAATGAGAGGGCAAACAGCGTCAAGTGGACCGCGTGTATAGTGGGTTCATTTCGTTCCGAATAACGGCCAAACAGCGGATATATTCGTACAAAATGTTATAAATCTTACCAGCAACAATGCTATACAAAATAAAATTGAAGTAGCAAACGAGTATACACTGCCGCCAATGGACATCTGTAACCAACTTATAGCCGAATATACAGGTTCCAGCTGAAGTCGATCACAAATACGTTGCTACTTCTAAGGGCTAATATGATCGCTTGGTTTACTGAGATATATGTATAAGTCGGTCGACGGCTACACCGTTGTATAGAAACGCAAGAACTGGTTTACGCTACAAACAAATGTAGCGGTAGTAACTCAACGATCGAACTGTCGTGGTTCTACGACCTTTCAAATAATAATTAATTATTTATCACATATAAATTATGTATTCACGTTACTAAAATAGACCCAAACTAGGGTTTTCACATAGTACACACATACAAATGTACAACAGTCACTATCTCTTATCAAATTTAATTTTCGTAAATGGAAGGCACCGGCCTTTTTTATTCGAATAGCAGATTTTTTTGTATACTTTGATACTATCGCGTAAATCATAATACTTAAATACTTTGTACTGGCTTCTTCCCGCGGCACCGCCCGCTTGGGTCACGTACCATGGTAAAAAGTATCCTATATGTTATCCACGCCATAAACTGTTAGTATCCATTCCAGTCCAATCAAAAAACGAAACGAAAAAGAGTAACCAAACACATCATCGTCTACCCATTATTGTACCACCGCTGGGCACGGGTCTCCTCTCAAGATGAGAGGGGTTTAGGCCATAGTCCACCGCACTGGCCAAGTGTGAATTGGTAGACTTCTTATTTATTCTTCTTATTTCTTATTAGACTTTTTGAGAACTCTCAGGTGTGCAGGTTTCCTCGCGATGTTTTCCTTCACCGTAAAGCAATGATAATTAATTTCGAATACGCACATAATTTTAGAAAATTCAGTGATGTATGCCTGGGATACGAAACTCGGAGCCTTGATTGATAGCGCCGAGTTTCAACCACTAGGCTATCACTGCTCTTCACAAACCAAACACATATCCTCCATCCTCTAAAAGTTTCACATTTATAATATTATAAAGATTATAGACGCAAAAATATTAAATGAACGGTTTTTAGTACAATAATGGGTGACGCTTACATATTTCAGATTATGATTAGGTACTATTTAATGCTATGCATCCGTGAATAAGGACAATAGGTACGCATGTCCAACCACGGAGATTACATGAGACGTTCCCACAACATAATTTATTCAAGATATCTTGATGCACACATATATTTAATTTACAAACACGTAAGAAATGATACAGATAACTCTAGTGAATAGTTTCTTGATGACAGATAATAGCAATTGCAACACACTATACTAACCTAACCAAACAAATATTGATTTTATGTACAGTGTATACAAAATAGGTGACACAATTTGAATATTAGCGTTTTGATATTGTGTGTGTCATCCATTTTGTATAAAAAATGATTAGATCAAATACAGGGTACCTATGGTCTACACTTTATACTAGAACGTTAATTTGTGCATTGTTTGGACATCTGTAAGCAACTTTATATAACAGAACAGGGGTTCTGTCTGAAGTCTATCACAAATGCGTTTCTATTCCCGAGGACAAAGATGATCGCCTCATATATAAGTGAACCGACAACCCGTCCGCCGAAACGCAAGAACTGCTTCAAGCTAGAAATAGTTGTGGCGGTGGTACCTTGCCGGTCGAACTACACTGTTTCTACCACCTACAAAAATTTACATCGATTTGTATAATAAGTGAGTAAAATCAAAATAAAATACTTAATATGGAATTGTAGTGTTCTCTTAGCCTGGAGTGAAATATTAGCATAACTGATGTGGAAACAGAGCTACTTTTAATTACATAAATAAACTTAGTTGTGGTAAAGTGTCTAATTAAACTTTAACTAAAGAGTACAAGTATAATATATGTACAAACGTACAATATAAAAGTTCGTATTACTACAATAATACATTGATTACCCACGTGGTGGAGCGGTCACACTGCGGTCTGACACGCAGTGGGTCCCGCGTGGTGGAGCGGTCACCATACCTGTCTGACACGCAATGGGTCCCGAGTTCAATCCCCGGCCAGACAGTTTAGATTTCTATTCTGGGTCCGGATGTTTGTGTATTAGTCTTTATGTGTCCACGGCACCCACGACACAGGAAAAAATCTTACTGTGGGGCTATGACCACAGTGGGATATGCATGGTTCGACCGTGGAGATGTCACACTTAATTCTAACGTGAAGCAGTTCGTGCGTTTCGATGTGGTTGCCGGCTTACTTTTACAAGACGCGATCATCAGTTCTTGGGAGTAGCAACGCAATTGTGATTGGCTTTGATAGAACCCCTGTTTTATATGAAGTTGCTTACCGATGTCCATGGGCGACAATGGTCACTTACCATCAGGTTGACTGATATCGTTTCCTACTTCAATAGTATAAAAAACTCTTTAACCAGTAAAAGCCGACAAAGACGAAAAATAATGGGCTTGGTAAAGTACAATATTACAGTACACGTAATTAGCCGTGAGTGATACTCATACATTTATATAAATGTGTACACAGCCGAGGTTACTGAAATAATTAATCAACATCGGTAAAACACGGTTACAATGGTAGGCCTGTCGAAGTGAGTGGAAAACGAATCGGGTACCATAAATCACTCTGTGTTGAAAATTTCATTAACCTCAGCATCGAGACCCGTCAGCCATTAATTTGGTAAAATAAATTAAAATGTGTTTTTCCGCGCTTCAAATGCGAAAACTGTTCCACTTTAATTTCCCCGAATATTCAATTAAAGATCCGTTTGGCCAAATGGTTAACCAAGTTGTACCTTATTTAGTACTCGGTTTAACCGATAGTATTCAATTTTTCTACAAATAATACAAATATTGAAATTGACATTTTATATGTAAACACAGTTACATTCCAAAGGAAAGCATGGTTTATTTCATAGCCGATTCTCAATTTCTTATGTTACTTCTGTTTTGCATGGAAAATCGAAAGAAATAGTTTATTCCGGACATCACGTAACCGGATATCCGGTTTATTCCGGATTCGCACCACATACCCGGTTCTCCAAATTTTCAATCTACTCTTTCTGTTCTGTAAAGAAATTCGATTCTTGCATCGCCTGTTACTTGGACAGCCTACCATAATACTGAAATCAAATCCCTACAATACAAAAAAGGTCCTTTACCCTATAATACAACAAAGACAAATTCTAAATGTTATGAGCCTTAAACGCATATCAGTAACACATTTTGATAATGTTTAATGTCTATTTAAACAATTACACAAAATAAGATAAAATCGTAGTATAGAGAGACTAAGAATAACCGTAGGAGAAAGTAGGGCTGTAATTATCCGCAATTCCGCATTTAAGCGCTTCAAAGGCTTTGTTCGCGGTTGGATTAGGACGGTTTGCCCCATTTGACTTCCCGGCTCCGTTGTTCCACTTGCAGAAACGCCCTTTGAATTCGTACTAAATGGGTAAACCACTAGAGATGGAAACGCCTTAGAACGCAGCTTGCATAGCCAAATTCGCAACGATTCAAAGACCGTAGACTCCCACGCGCTTGAACTGCGGCGACACCGCCAAGCTATTTCTGTATATCTTCTTAATAGCAACCGATTTCGTTTTATAATGCTATTAATTTTGAAGAATGTAATAAAATGGATTACTTATTAACCTACTCGTTAAGGAAACGTATTAGTAATAAAATATGACTTAAGTCTAAAGCAGGATCTCCAAAGTGGTCGATACCGAACCTTTGGAAGCGGGACAATTACAAAGTTTAAAATTGTTGAGTATTTTGTTGAGTATTAATAGGAAAAAAACTAGAAATAGATTTTGCTACGGGGCTCTGAGGTCTCATTTGGGCCATTTTCTAAAATGAACTGATCCCTCAGACCTCAGGGTTTCTTGCCCAAAATAGATTGGGATTCCCTGGTCTAAGGCTACATTTAATGTTTACTGTTTACGTGTTTACCACATTTCTACAACACAAACCGCGTTTTCAATATTTCTACAGAAAAAAGAAACGATATACATTATTCAACACACATGGAAAATTATTATGCATACAAAAACCAGTCGAACTGTGTTAAGCGCAATCGTTGCGTAATTGTTATTTATTACCCCGCACGGGATTAAAAATTTGAACTACGGTTACAGGGTTATACCGTTAATAAAAAAAGCGCAGACCAAATGCCGACTATAAATTAATATTTACAGCGAGAGTGAACTTCATACTCGTTAAAGTTTAAAGTATCTACGAGTGTAACAGGAAATAACGAGTGTAAATGTACTTTATTTACAGAACTCGTCCCGCTTGCAGCTTTTTATGCGATGTATGAAATTTCTAGCCAACTAAAAAATCCCGGGCGTCCTTTCCATTTTCCGGGATAAATGTATGTTTACACGCAGCACTGACAAGTTAATGGCAATATTCAGTATAGTACCTACTCAGAAGTTAAGTAAGATTTCGGTCACAATTCACTATACTGGCCAAGTAGGGATTGGTAAATTAACTCATTTTTTAAGATATTACAGAGAACTGATATCGACACTTTAACTAAGAGATTAGATAGATTTCGATCCGTTTTTTCCTTATAGTTTAAACACGTGATAAATTACATCACATATAATTAAGTTTCACAGATTATTATCCTTGAATAGATTCGGTCTATAATATTACAACACAGTGTATAACAACGATGACAAAGTAACGCACGGCTCTGATACATAATCTAAACGAACAATAGTGAAAGTAACCCAACTCAGGATAGATTTGCAGAAACCCAGGCCGCAACTCATTCCCAAATTGGGACTCGACGGAAACAAACATACGTGCCTAACTAGAGTACCGAGACGCATACATATGTACGTATGTATATCGGATGAGTTCTATTTGTCCTAGAGATGTGCCGGATACGAATCGAATACGAATACGGATTATTGGTGTACAGATCCGCGAATACTGATACGGATCTCAGCTTTCTTACAAACTTACTCACTTGATGCATGTCTTCTTGAAGCGACAGTTGCTTTGATGTTATGAGTTGACCTGTGCCCTTAGTGCGAGTTTAATTCGTTTCCTAAAATAAATCATTGGCAAAGTTTTTCCTGATTATTGCAAAGTACATTGTCATTCTATTTATTCTAGTTTCTATTTATTTTATTATTTATTCTATTCGATATTCGATTTTGGCAATCTGTGGTTCGACTCCGGAAGCACCACAGCCACACCTATTTCTGCCTAATAGCAGCAGTGTTACGCGCTGTTGTATTCTGGTCTGAAGGGTGTGGTAAGGGAGATATACTTTTCCGACATTCCATCTTAGTCCGCAGGGGTATCAACGCATCTATGGCTAACCTAAGATTAGACTGATTTTACCTAGGGTTGATTACAGATGTCCATGGGCGGCAGTGGCCACTTGCCATGGGGTGGGCTGCATGCTCGTTTGCTGCTTCTATACTATAAAAAAAAAACAATATGCAATTTAACACTATTTCATTGCTACCTACCTTATGATACATTTAGTTTTGTACATATAATCAATTTATGAAGATCAACAAAGAGAAAGATCCCTTAGAGATCCGCCTAAAAAGTAACAGATACGGATACAGATCTTCCTATTTGCCTGGATGTCCGCGGATACGAATATCCAGTACATCACTAATTTGTACATACGCGGTATGTCTGTACATGTTTGCTGACGTTTCCAATGCAACATTGGTCATGTGAATTTACACTGAAATTAAATTTCGAGACGAGATTGCGGTGCAGCGCATGACAGCTGTATGAGAATTGGACGAGAATCAGTACGAAATTCTAGGTTATGTCGTAAACGGTAAACCCCATTTGAGAAATAGTTCAACCAGACAATATTGTAATAAATAACATATATTTGAAGTAGTTTGGCATATGATAACGTACTCGTACCAGTGACCTCGGGGAAACTCGCTGAGTGCAAGCTTAATTTGGAATATTGCCAAACATATTAACACAAATATCTAAATACTAGACAACAGTTCGACTATAGAAATTTTTAAAATACTAGGATAAGTTATGATATTTAATTCATGTAATGTTGAGCCAGAACAATTCTGAAGCGTTCGACTGTTTAAAAAAACATTTTAAGAATTACTCGCACAGTATGTATTGACAAAACGCTGAAATGATATGTTATACTAAAATTCATCAAACAATCAATAGTCTCGTAAAATAATGCTTTTCAGTGATTATAACTCCAAACCTACAAATTATGAACATGGGTATGCTACTATAGGGTGAAATTGCGTAGCCGAGTGTTTAACATAGATTTTTCTTTAACATAATGAATCCTATCCATCCAACCTTCCTTTGGGTCCACTGCTGGACATAGGTCTCGCCTAATGAGTTTTTTAATAGCCATCGCGCCTGGCATGTGTGTGTTGGTGATCGTAGCAATAATGATGCTGTATAAACGGTGTTACCCATCTCCTGGATTTTTCTTCCTTAGTTGTTTCTCACGCCATTCACGGCAAGAGGAGCAATGGTGCTATTCAAACCCAACACCATATGGCAGGATACATTATTATTTTTAAATGACTTGAAAAAAGGAGGTTCTCCGACTTCGATCTATGTCCTATAAGTATATGAGCGCCGACTTCGGAACTATGTACTGTGTATGTAAGAAATAAACATATATTAAAAAAAAAAAAGATTTTTTGTGGCATAGAAGTCGGTTTCTATTCTTTGTAAAAAAAAATGAAATACTTAAATCCATTATTTATTACTCTTTACTTTGATAGTTGTTCTTACATAGAGTATCGCTCTTCACTGTGTGTACCAAACAGTTTGAAATGGCCCACAAAGTAAAGTTAGCATTCCATAGTAATTAATCAACGTCTTGTCAGTCCTTGTACGGCCAAGTTCTAAGTTTAGATTGTTTCAGAACTGATCCTCAAGGAAACCTTTGAACTTCTGTGCTTTATCACTAGTTACGACAAATAGATGGCCAGAACATGTGCATAGTGCTTAACACTGCCGTTATTAGGCGTTGATAGGTGTGGCGGTGATTTCACTGAAGTCATACCCCGAAGGGCTCTACCAACTTCTAGATTCACATACTCAAAACTACCCATACTTAGATAGTATGAGCGTAGTAAACAAATATAAATAAAAAGGGTAGATTTTATTCGCCAAGGAAACAATACTCCAAAAGTATAAAATATCTCTAACTATTCTAAAAGTTATTCTAAAAGTAACTTCACTTTAATGTTTTAGAATTATTCTCAACGTGGAACTTTATCTGTGAACTTTAACAAACCATACAAAAACCTTTAAGTAAACTGAAAAGCGGAGTCCAGTTTTATACTGCATAATTAATTATTTATTCTAAAAATAAAATACAGTATTCAGTAGTTATATCTAACCAATGTATTCATGATCTTATTGTTCAATGTGTTGTTGACGCATGATTATTAGTTACACTCGTAGTTTTAATAATCAATATATATAGTAATATATAAAAATAAGATGGTGTGTGTCTGTATGTCAAACACACAAGAACCACTTGTCCGAATTACATGAAATTTCGCATGGATGTATTTTTTTTTAACTCGTCAGTCTGTAAACTACTTTTGACTTTAATATTTTTCTCAGATGTGTTCTAAAATGTTTGTTCTATTCAAATATGGCGACTATTTTAGTGACGTCACTACAGCTGCCACTCCCCCTAGAAGAGCTTCAAAAAGTGGACGTTGTATGAGAAATATTAAATACATCTAAGCCCCGCAGTTATACCCGCGGGGCTTAGATGTATTTAATTAGATGCTATATATATATACATATATATATAGCGGTAGCTATTTTAGTAATGTAATTATGGTACCGTACAAAAAAATAAAACCTAAGAAACCGCGCGCGCTCTACGCGCACGCAGCCACCGCCACTGCCACTAATGTCACTAAGTTACATTTTTTACATTATAAAACGCGGATATAACCGCGGTTCTCAGCTAGTTATAAATAAAATAACATGCCAGTAATGTGAAGCAAAGAGACTATAAGTTCTCTAAAGAAAATTCTTCTAAAGAATGTTTAAAATCTACACAAAAATTTAAAGACACACATATTTTATAACATCGGAGAAGCAAATGAGCTCTCAGTACACTCGATATTAAGTGGGCTCTATCCGTGAAACGAAGTCGGAATAAGCGTCAACCCATCATTGTCCCACTGCTGGGCACGGGCCTTCTCTCAGATTGAGAGAATTTTAGGTCATAGTCTACCACGCTGGCCAAGTGCGAATTGGTAGACTTCACACACCCTTGAGACCTTTTTTTTAAGGAACTCTCAGGTGTGTAGGTTTCTTCACGATGTTTTCCTTCACCGTAAAGCAGTGATAATTAATTTCTAATACGCA
>DWTU01000433.1:0-17445 GCA_018251515.1 Cecropterus confusis | reverse complement strand
CAGATGTCCATGGGCGGCAGTTACCACTTACCATCAGGTGGACTGCATGCTCGTTTGTTACTCCGACCAATAAAAAATAAAAAAATCAAACCTATACATGAGGTGTGTCTATGGATAGGTCTTTAAAAATGTTATTAAGGTTCATATAAGGTACCAAAATCAATTGTTTGAAAGATAGACGCTTCCAAAGTGGAAAAATGAGTACCCCACCCCTCACTATCTTTTAAAATAAGAGAGTGAGAAAATTAATAAAAATACATATTTTAGATTTCAATGGAAACTTTCAACAAAAAATGGTTTTAACAAGATACGGTTGACAGTTTTTGAGATGTAGCACTTTTTCAAACACCCAATAATATAACTTTGTAATTCATACAAACACTATGAGAAACAAACTTATCCTGGTAGTTGGAAAACTATTCAACTTTATTAAATGATAATGCTACGGAACCCTTCGCCTGCAAGTCTGGGACTTGGCCGCATTTTTTTAACATGAAGTTCATACGGTGATTACCTTTATATTTTTTGGGATCTTGTTGATGAGTGTTCGATTTTTTTAACAACTATCTACATCCCATAGCTGACATATTTTTGTGGACGCCACGTATCTTGGAACAAAATAACTCTAACTACCTCAACTACAAAGATAAATGTAATTAAGAATATTACAAACAAACAAGCGCGACAAACAAAGCCCTTCCTTATAGCCGTGTAATAAATATGCAATATGCATGCAAACAACATGTATAAGTTCCGTTTACCTACTCAGTTTGTTGGTGCGTTGCTCGTCATCGGGTAAGTGGAGGTCACGAAAGTCTATCTTCCACAACAGAGAGTCCAGTTCTTGCTCGTAGCGCCAGCCCCGGTACAAGGCAAGAGCAGCCAACGCCAGCAAAGCCAAAGTTCCGCCCGAAGCACCCAATGCCCATGCGCCCACGTGATCTGATTCAAAAATGCATCTTGTAGTTCATTATCATAATATATATGTAGTATAATCCTTGAGGTTTGAATGCGGAGACATTCTCACCCTACCTATGTTGGTCGCTTAATAAATTGATAAACTGCTGTAGTGTGCTCTGTATAGTTTGGAGGGTGTGGTAAAGGAGACATACTTTTCCAAGGTATTCCATCTTAGTCCTCAGGAATAGCAATGGATCTGTGGCTAACTTTAGTAGAGACTTTGATCATACCTAGGGTTGATTACAGATGTCCATGGGCGGCACTAGCTCAGGTAGGCTACACGCTCGTCTGCTGCTTCCATAATATAAAAATATGTATTCAATGATAAGTGTCTACAGATAGCAGTGACCACTTGATATTAGGAATTGGATTTTTGATTTGATAAATAAGGATTACAAATGATATAGTATAAAGTGTGATATTAAATTGATATGGAAATAATTTTTAATATCATTGAAAGAAATGATACGAAACATAATTATTTCCTTTGTATTCCCTGTACAAAAGAATATTCACTAGTTGTTATAATTTAATGTTTAATGCAAAGTGACTGTTTAAGATAGTTACTTAGAAATGTTTTTAAACATTACGCATTTTTATCTTTGCTATTTCATTCAGTTTACACGGGAAATAAGCGACTGGATTAGACACTCAAAAACGTTTTCCTTGGGCATGAATTTGCTGAATCGCCGAAACTTGATTAAAATCTGTTCCAGAAGTTTTCCTGTTACGTAATTAATATAGGCACGCCCGTGTAGGGCTGGGTGCAGTTACATATATCCTTTCTACTAACATCGTTGTCTAAATTCACTGATTACTTTTATCATACAAATAAAATAATTGCTCGTCACAACAACTCTACGTTTAAAAAAAAATGGCCGATTAACAACAGCTCTACGTTTTTACAAAAGAAAAATGGCCGATTTAAAATGAATTGTAGAGAAATAAAGATGTATTTCTGAAAAAATCTTTTCAACATAGAACTCAAAAAGATTTCATTAATAAAATGGTTATCGTTGTCAATGCAAGAAACCTTAGTCGCAGCATTTAACGTGAACAATAAACGTTTCAATTCAATTTGAAAGCTCCAGCTTTAAGGGGATTCTTCAAAACGAGATGATATAAAGTGGTTTTGCGCGTGAGTCAAAGAACTAAATTGGAAAAAGGAACAAAGCCGTGCCGAGTGATTCCAGGCTTTATGTTTATAAGAAAAACACTACGCCCTATCGTCTTGGGCGTTCGAATAATAGAATCATGTTCTTGTCGCCATTTTCCCTTTTAGTATTTGCTGAAACAATTTATGCTTACTTATGTTACTTAAACTATAAAGCTCTTGCCAAAGATATATTGGCTTTAAGGAAACCTGTGTAGGTTTACGTAAAATAAAAAAAAAAACGTTAATGTGTTTTAAAAATAAGAACCCTGTCTCTACACTAAAATACTTTCTCAACATTACTTATATTTTTTGAAAAGGATACTATTAAGTTAAGCCTTATGAGTTCGTATACTTTATAAGGAAATAGGTTCAAAATATGCATTCCGTAACCATAGTATAGTTACTACGGTTCCGGATGGCACAATATAAACACTGCTGTTTCCGGTTCACATACTTACAGTAGGTAGTAACTTTTACCAACTTGACCACATATTTGAAGACATGCATGAGTATTATCATATTTTTCATTTTATTAACGGACTACTCAAAGGAAATTGGTTATCTGTTAGTCACACTTTTTACATGTCGTTTCCCTCATGGCTTCGGCGATATCTATGCTAGGATATATAAAAAAACTATAACTCTTTGTTGTATTTAATACTTTTAAATTCCAATTTGTAGACGTTGTCAGTAGTACCTATTTGATTTTCTTATTATGATATACGTAAATTCTACGGCAACTGCGGCGTCGATAACGGATAGACATTGTAAATTCTGCGTAAGCGAGTCAGCGATTTATTTTACTGCTTCTTCCTATTACAAATCCCATAAAGCAGACATGGAGGCTGCTAGGAGGAGATACCGTAAAATTAACGACTTCTTGTGGTTATTCACAGTTACCGATTAAAGTTCGAAGCGATAAAACATCTTGTTACGTATGGTAGAGGAATTGTGATTGAAATCTATATAAAAACAGGAAATATGAAACAGTTCAGTACCGATTTCTTTCTTGATTATCAATTGATTTCATTTTTATTGGATAACCATTGAGTTATACTTATCGTATGTATTCTTACCTTTATTTATTGTGGAGAAATTATCGATAAATAATCGCATACTAGTTGCATTTATTTGTAAGATAAATAGAGGACGGAGGTAATTTTAATCTGTTTTTCGAAACAACAAGTAAAAGAGATTAAAATAAAACGTTCATCTGAAATTTCGTAAGTACCTACGTGTTAATCTGAAAAGTTTGACATTTACAGTGAAACACATAAAACATTTTAATTGCCTAACTTTTGAACGTTATTTAAAAGTTTGTCAAAGCTTCGATCATACCTCGTCCCTTCTAAAAATATTTTGGCTCAAACTTTCTCGAGTTCCGGAGTCAATTATAGTCAACTTTGTTTAAAAACAATTCAAACCAGCCGGCACGTGAACACAAACTACGTACCTAGTACCACAGGCTTATCCTTATTGTTCACAATCGTATATCGAGCTGGAATATTTTAACTTTGCTTTTGTATTTGTATGTCCTGTGATGTCAAGAGTTTCTAAGTTACTTAGATTCCAGATATCAGGAAGGCTTCAGTCCTAATTTTGTATATAATTGCGGCGTTACGACTCTTTAATCAACACCGGCACCACCACAGAGAAACAATAAACATACTATATTGTAACTAATCGTGAATAGTGAATTCATATAAATAGACAAACTATTACTTACTACACAGACCTTATTATGATAAGTAGTAGGTATGAACTACGAAATATATATTTACTTGATAATACCTACTTGATTTACAATAAAATTACAAATCATAAGATGTCGAATATTTCCATCAAATGAATGGGCAACTATTTCTCCAAAAAAATCCTTTCCTTTAGTTTTACATGTTACTTTGCTTTCCAAATATAATATCTTATAGATTTCGCAATATTAATTCGAGTGTTTTATTTTTCTATATAAAATATATAACATCAAACTCTATATTTTTATCTAATTTATTTTATTTTTTTAAAGGAAAACTTAGCTAACAGCTAACAGCTAGACATACAAATATATATAACAGAGTAAAACAAGTGAAGGCCGTTTAGAAGTTTCCGCATATAGATCAAGTTATGTATTTTGTAAAAGTCGGCTCCGTAACTCTTGAACATTTTTCGCTATTCCTTATACTTTCAGATTTTACCATAAGAAAAGCATCATGAAAATACATTCGTATAATTTCTTAATCAATTTATATAATGTTGTTGAGTTATTATTATTCATTCGCTTATTAATGAATTAGCGGGTGTTTAAAATAACATTTAACTTATAAATATCTCCCAACCGAGAGCTAAAGCATATAAAGAAGACATCGCTCACAACGGGTCTTATGTTATTACCCTTCTGTAACTCTCTGTGACCTTAATGATTTTTATTAAGTACATGTTTTGGCAATCTCATGATTCCAAGATGGCATCATGAGGTTGCCGTCGTGGCATGGAATGTAGTTCGAGGAATTAACAACGGAAGCAATAAAAATGTTTGCAATAAAAAAAAACTACAGTTTCACAGTAACTGTTTTGAATCGTAGACACTACAACTGTACACGTTACATACTTAAGTAGTTAACTTTAACTACTTGCGATAGTAATAATGATGGGGTGCTCATAGACAGTGGGAGATTCTACATTAAGAAACCGAATAGTTTATATATTTAAGTTCATCCGTTGCCTCGAAGAGGGTGGATTGCCTAGATAGATTTTTTGCATAAATAGGAGGACCTAAGCCCAACTCAAATCCGTATGTGACCTTTTTTCGCCATCATATTATTGAAAGCCTACCTTCGACCTCAGTTGAACCAATGGGGCTTGAACTATAAAGACTTCTAAACGAAATCCACGGGTCCGCCAGTGATAGTTCACACGAAATTTTGCGATAATGTTTGTGTTTTATCACAGTCAAGCAATCACATTACTCTCCACTTAGACTTAGGCATTATTGTACCACGCTGATAAGTGAATTTATGATTTTACGCACTATTTAAATTTTAATTAATTGTCGTCCTAAGTTTCCTCAATGTGCTTAATTAAGCGATAATTTATTTCTAATAACCATGTAATTTAGGAAATAAAGAGATCCTGGGATTCGAGCCTTAAACAATTAACTGAATATCAAATGCCATGTATGCGACAAAAGAAAATATTTTTGTTATACATGTGAATAACATGATATAATAGGTGCACTTTACTTCATGCTACATTTTATTTGTCTGTACAACTGATGAAAATCAACATAATACTTTGATTAAAAAATGTATGATTTCAGTGTGATACTTCTAAGATTAAGTTAAAATGACTCATGCGTTAATACACACTGCATTAGCACGCTCATTAGGCCAGAACACAGTTTAAATTGTGTATGTAAAAAAATATGTCATTAACCTACTTTTGTTTTTCTGTGGTAACGATTCCAAAGTTATAATGATGTTTGTATTGGATTCCATGAAAGATGTGTTATTATTTTTGATTTAGTTTTTGCGAATTTAAAGTTCCAAATTCTACATTACCTGTTCTTAAACATGAAAAATTAATGGGTTGATAATATAAAAAAATATATACGAAGAGTTAAGTACAAAGATAGCAAACAATAAGTAATGCATAAACAAAGCGATAATTACTAGAAAATAATATAAAATACAATAAATGGAATAATACAGTATAGACTCATAATAATACTTATAAACTACTACTACTAACGCGCGTGCAACAACGAGGCACAGGTATACATATACAGTTATACATATTTTGTAAAATTATAACTGGACACCTATTAATGTTCAAAATATTTAAATCTTTAAAGATGATACAGAGATAGACAGACGGATAGATGGAGGGCATAGAGTTCCTTTCTATTTTATATCCCGATATAACCTAATATTAGCAAAGGATTAGATGTTGTAAGTAAAACAACATTACATATACTAAGAGTATTTATTGAGTATGGGCATTAAGCGGGCATGTCGCCCGGCGGGCGTGCGTCCGATGGCCGCTGCGCGCTCGCACAGCTTGTCACCAGCTCCTAACGACCCTTTTACGACCCGCACCCGTTCCACTTGTGGCCATTTGCAAAACCTTGTACTTAATGCTGTACCAGACTCCCGACTCGTTTTTTAGATGGCCACTCGACAGAATGCTTAGTACCGTTCAGCCCGCTGCTTTTATTACTACGCTACGCATTAGGATAAGCTCAGTAAACTTCTCACGGCCACTCCTGAAGTGCTACATGCTGTGTTATGGCGTCAGCGGAGTTATTTATAAGCTTTTTATACGTGAGTGCGCATTAACATAAAAACGTTTTACTTACTGACACATTTTTCGCCTCGAAAACCGCACGGCGGCTCGGAGAGTGGTACCCGCCCGCCGGGCCATTTCATCTCCCGAAGGAGCCTGACTTCCTGCCGATAAAAGCATACTTAATGTAATAATCGCTGCATTAAATAAGCTTTCCTGAAAATGCATTGGCGTCTCGTCTAGTGGTATGAATATTCAACAGTCAGCGGTAACATTACCATAAGGTCAGGTAACTTCTCTACCTTTCTATCACTTTTTCAGAAAAGTGTTAAAGTTTTTAAATTCTCTAAAATGTTAGTCGTCAACTGGACTTTAATGATATGATTCTCTGACTAATCATACTATACTCACAACTATACAAATATGTAAATTTGTTACGGGACAATATTTACGTAAAAGATATATACAGTGAAAGACTTGAAATCAAACAATCAGTCATCTCTATCATTTCATAGTAATTTGGGATAATTTCTACGTTTAATCTGCACGATTATCTTTGAAGCTTTGATGATATACGACTTTCTACTCAAGTATAAAAATAAATATAGTATTTTATCGTGAGGTTTTTTTATATCTTTATCGTGCACCATTATAATACTGATTTAAAAACCGAAGGGATTTCTCTTAGCTGTATAAGTGTTCGTAAGTCGCTCATTGTAGCAGCTGCGACTCCGTTTTTAATCAGATAAACATTTATAAACATTCACCTGTGTCAGACGCAACAAGTGCAAACAAACCGGTCTTGAATTCACGTTATTACCGACGCTTTTTCGTGAAGTTCGCGAGTAACAGGACATAATTTTGATGCGGTGACAAAGTTGAAATTGGTTTTGTATAAAGCTTACAAGGTGAAAGATAAAAATACTTTTAAATGTAGGATTAGTGTCATATTAATAACGTGTCTTAATAAAATAAGAAGGTTTATAAATAAAAAAACGTAAGATGTAGTGATTTTATTCTTTTGTCATCATCTTAAAATATAGCTGAATGCACATAATGAAAGAAAAAAGTATTTCTGTATATTTTTCAGAACATATATAAGTGAATCGCTCGATGTTGCACGAATCGATGAAGTGAAATATATACAGTGATTCGCATTATATTTACCTTCTGTTTCTAACATTTTTTGATACTATTTTATAACGACAACTCTCATTTATAGACATTTGTTACATTAATGAGATTATTGTGTAAAACTTATTTTATTCGAAACGAAAAGAAAGCGTTAAATTTATTATTTTTCAATTCGGAATAACTCAACACGGCTAAGAAATTTTGTTATGTAAATTTCTTAGCTATCTATTTTCTAACTATACTAAACGATTTATCAAACTTAACATTCATAAGTACGAGCAACCCAAACTGATAATATTTCTAAATAACTCTACCTAAAAAATGTTTACCGGTGTAGATTTGTGCAGCACTCCGAGAGGGTAGAGTCCTGGTGGGCGCGTCGGGTCCACGGAGAGCAGGGTGTAGTTGCCTTCTGCATCACCATTTTCATCCATGTGAATCCAGTACCTGATCAAAATAATATAAATGATATATAACACACTATGTACAAAATATATATTAGAACTTATAAATAGATGAAATATTAATTATAATTATGTGATTCAAATACTTTTCCTACTTTTATCAAATATCTTTATTCAGCATATTGATATTTTTTAAAGTTAAAGTAGCAAACGAGCATGTAGTGAACCTGATGGTAAGTGGTCACTGCCGCCTATGTGCACCTGTAAGTAATTTTACATAAAACAGGGGTTCTATCTGAAGTCAATCACAGATGCGTTATAACTCCCGAGTCAAACATGCGTTTCTTCTCCCGGGGACTAAGATAATCGCCTACCGACAATCGATAAAAACTAATTTCCACCGAAATGCAAGAAAAGTTTCACACTAGATGAGCTGTGGCGATGGTAGGTGCGTCCCAGGCTGAACCATATTCGTTTTATCACCTCGCAAATTAGCTGAAGACTATCAATATACCAATTTATGATTGTTTCGAGAGATATCACTTTTTTCTGCTATTTTGTTATTAATGTAACCGACATTTTAAGTAAAGGATTCCGGTATTGATCTACAGACCGACAGATTAAAAAACAATGAAATATTTGAGTGGTGATTAGATTTTTGCATAGGGTTTGGGTCGTTTGGATTTTAATATATATATTTCTATTTGATTATGTCCATGACAAATTATTTTTATTATGGGTGTCATTTACATTTACAGATATCGAATGTGCCGTGATAGACAAAATTACATTATATCCTAGTATTTCTATTCAGGAACAGAAACGGTCTATGTCTACGCGGTATCGTGAAGAATACTTTTTTAAATGCTACGACACGCGTCTGCCACGTTCAACGTCTGACAGGAACGGCGTCTAACTCACCTATTTTATAATTATCTAGAAATATCATTTATCATTTTTATTTCATAATGTGTGAAAACCTCAGCCAAAGACTGAATTCGTGTTTCGGGAATCTAGTTTTTATAAATACTATAACCCGACGGATTTGCACATTTGCCGGCAGTAGCCTAGCCCAGGGGTCGGCAACCTTTAGAGTCGGAAGAGTCAAAAATTACAATTTCAAAATTACCTAGTTTTTACATTTACATTTTTTTCTTGCCAATAAAAAATAGCTTATTTATACTAACTTTATTATTGCGTATGAAACAAAAGAGCCGCAGCTTCACATTCAAAGAGCCGCATGTGGCTCGCGAGCCGCAGGTGGCCGGCTCCTGGCCTAGCCCATTCGTCGCCACCCATTTAGGAATTTAAGTCAGCGAAGAAAAAGGTCGTCAAATTGGTGAACGAAAAAGAATCAACAAGGCATAACATTGTATTTGCCGCCCCAAAAATCTGCCGCCCTATGTTCCAAGCTACTCAGCCTGCTGGTAAATCGGCCACTAATATAACCACGTGTCGAATTTTAATAACTCCGCATCGTCAAGAGTATTCTCCGAAATTTACGAGCACTATCGCAGTTTTGTAGCTCGGTCACACACGCCACATGCATGTTAATATGTGGCACAGACGTTACATAACACAGAGACGTACGATTTCATTCAACCGATGTCTAGTGTATTGACACTATAATAGTTTCACGTTATTCGACGGCCACCTGTGGATTTGTTCGGTGAACACATTAGCATATGCCGAGTGCAAATTATGATTTGGAGCAAAAAGATTAGGTACGTATTAATACGTCCACGTACTTGCTGCGTACAAAAAATAGGTACGTATTAATACGTCCACGTACTTGCTGAGTACTTGTTGCTGTTAAGTTGTTTTTATTGCAGTCTGTCAACGAAATCTCAAAATTTGCGAGTGAAATCGTTTTATTAGAACGAGAATACTTATTACCGGTTAAACCGGAATTATATGTATAATAAAATATTCGAATAGCCGAAATTGCAAAATATATAATACGTTTGTTTTTGTTTAATTGGTAGATAAGATACACATATACCGACATTTATAACTGATAGTTCATTTTGTGTTTCTACTCCCAAAATAACTATTAAGTGCTACTGAGGATTGGTTCGAAGGGTGCAGTAAGGTGCCTCATTTGATGGTAAGGTGATCTTAGGTAAGAATTCACGGATTTGCGGTTAATTAAATAAGTACTAATCGGCAGTAGCTATTTACCATTATTTGGATTACATGCTCGAGTGCTACTTCCGCATAAAAAAATTAGTACAACCAAACAAATTAAATGCTATAAAGAAATGTTAATGAAAAAAGGCAGCCATAAGGAGAGCCTACAAAAGTGAAAACTTATACAAAATACCCAAAGTAAATTCTGTAATTATACGTAGATACTTATATACAGAGGTGTTGCGAGGTCAATTGTTTTTCTCATCCCAAAAAATGCCCAACGCGCCTAGTCTTCATTTCAAAAAACATATGAACACTGATGATGGAAATACACTTATAACTTACCCCATAACACTATGATAAGTGGTGTTCCTCATGCGCGCTGCTAGTGCCCTTCCATCCCGGGGTTCTTCGCCAGTCATCAACGCCTCGACCAGCGCGCGCGCGTACACCCATACTGCGTCGTGAAGCCAAGCAGCTTCTACTGGTATCTAAGAAAAAATTGTAATTTTTTATTATTTAAGAAGTGCGTTTCCGACTGTGCGTCTGACGTAAATCTATAATTTAAGTTGCTGTTTATAATATGAAAGTAGCAAACGAGCATACAGTCCACGTTATGATAGTTATATATAGTTATGATAGGTGGCCACTGTCGTCCATGGACTTCTATAAAATCGAACTTCACATAAGACCGGAGTCTTATCTGAGGTTGGCCCCAGGTAAATTTCTACCACTCAGGACTAACATAGAACACCTCGGATAAGTGCGTCTCCCTTACTATAAATATCAGTCTGCATGATGAAATAGCCAGGGAGGCATTCCCACCCTTGAGGTAGAGATACAGAATCGTGGAATAAAACATGCGAAACTAGTTAGTTTCGCATGTTTATCGCTTGCTATTACATTATCTATAAATAAAATTGAAGTGTCTATTTGTAATATCAAAATAACAGCTTTTTATCAAATGCATATGAAGTAGGTATATACAATACTGATAACAAAAGTCAAATACCAAAATTTTTGTCCGTCTGTCTGTCTGTTTCTTTATTTTGGGTAATCTCTGAAACCGATGGACCGATTTTGACGGGACTTTTACTGTTGGATAGCTAAATGTTTTCACAAGGCATAACTTAGGCTCCTTCTATTTTTAAAATTGTAATTAGGGATCCGCATAAAAAAAACCTAAGAAACCGCGCGCGCTCTACGCGCTCGCAGTCACCGTCACTGCCGCTAATTTCAAATCTCAGTCCTCTCTGAAATTGTTTCAGAGATATATCAGAGATATATCAGAGATGTAGCTATAATGGTAAAGATGTATACGTCAAGTTACTTTTTAAAAACGCGGGTATAACGCGGGGCTCAGCTAGTAAGTAAAAATGTTGAGGCACTTGCTAGAAATGTCCGGATTTTTTTGAAAATACGTTATCAGTGTAATATTGATATTGTATTAGATGCCAGAGATGCAATATTAATTTTATGATGTGAAAACCATGAACTTTATAACTTAAATACTTCTAATTTATAAGATAAAGCATGATAGCAATAGAGTAGAGTATAAAGGATGCATTTTATGGGCGTAGCTATAGTTTTGTTAAGGCGGAGTATAACAGCTGCAGTTGGCGAAAGAGAAAAGTCAGCTAGTCTATGAATTTTTTCCTCACCCCGTGCTGAGAGGGTGGGCTCCGGAGTAAATAGACAAAATTTATCGACAAAAACGTCCTGCTATTTGAAGAATTTTTCTTTTCTCGCGTACGCCAAAGGGAGGAGTGTCAGGACTTCTAAAGCCCCCTGATATATGCCCATGATGCATTTACTATCGACAAAAGCCTTTTTGCTGACATCTGAAACTTATTGAATCTGGAAAAACATATCAAGTTCCGATGCGATGTTTGTTCAACAAGGAAGGCAAACTGTTTACACTACATAATTGTATATGAGCAAAGTATTTAGATTTACTTAGAGCAAATTGTTCTTTCCACTTTAAATTACAATGGAAAAAGGAAGCACTTTTACATTGCAGGGCGTTATTTTTAAGGTTCCGTATCCAACTGATAAAAACGGCACCTTATTAATAAGCCTTCTTCGCCTGTCCATCTGTCACAGGGTCCATCTCTTAAATAGTAGATATACATTTGAATTTCTCACAATGAATGTATTTATATGTATATACGTTAGTGGATCGTAACTTAGTCTTTCTTTGAAGAAGATTTAAGAAGTTCAGAACCTGTTGTGTCCAGAAGAACACTACTTATACGACTAGGTACTAAGTAGTACTCAAGAATATAGTGACAAAGTATTTTTAAAGATACCCATATCATAGTTGGCTGTTTCCGGAAGTCGTTTCGCTGTGGATGTAATTTCCTTAAAACATTCATTAGGTATTTAGAGCGACATGTAACGTTATCAATCATCCGGTCTTTCGAGAAGCTAAACAAAAGGGGCTTGCCAAAATTACTTAATTTTTCCTACTTAATTAGTTTTTTAAGCCAAGTACACTTTTGAATAATAATTGACTGGCTGCAGGCTATGTATTGTACTGTTAGGTAAGTCCATCTCACAGCTGTGAGTTTCTCTTTAGTAAAATTTTGTTTTATTATACAACTTGTCGTGATCACATAATGATTAAGGTGGTAAAACTTTTTGTGGTTTGACTTCGGAAGCATCAACGCAAAAACCTGTTTCTGCCTAATAACAGGAGTGTTGTATGCTGCTGCGTTCTGGTGTGTAGGGTGTGATAAGGGAGACGTTCTTATCCGAGGCGTTCCAACTAAGTCGTCAGGGGTAGCAATGCACCTGTGGTCAACCTCAGATAAGACTCTGATCTTATCTGCGGTTGATTACATGTCCATGGGCGGCAGTGGCCACTTACCATCAGGCGGACGGCATATTCGTTTGCTACTTCCATATAATAAAAAAGACTGTTCTGTCCCCTTAGTAAGAATTTATTACGTTTCCTCAAGACGTAAACGATGATCGTTTACGTTTTCGCTCATACTTTGTAGTATATTGCTGCAGTATATTGCTTTGTAGTAGGTATAGGGCCGAGGGCCAAAGACGTATACGGTGATCGTTTTGAGGAAACGTAATAAAGTAGTACTAAGGGCACTGAAGACTTATGGGATATTTTTAGAGTGAAAAAAATACTTCTTAATAAATTTAATAATGTCAATATCTTCCTCAACATTTCACGGATTAGATTCAGTTGTCGAAATAGTTCTGAAAATGAACATTCTATTTTTATACATTACTAGCTTTTTCTAGCGGTTCCGCCCGCTTGGGTTATGTACCAGAATTAAAAAGTTATGTTATGTGTTAATTCCATCCATAAACTAATTGTGGGCCAAATTTCATAAAAATTCAGTCAGTAGTTTTTGCGTGAAAGAGCAATAAACATACATGCATTCTCAGAAACAGAAGTATTCCATTATGTATATTGGTAACATTTTCCCCGTAATACTATTCAGTTTAATTAAATCCAAGAAAATGGGGATACAGATATATTCAGCCGATCTGTGTAATGTGTTATTTATATTCGTAGCACATGTAGCCAGAAAATTAATTAACATGGTTATTAGGTCGGCAACGCAATGCGAATTTAAAAATCTTGAATGCAGATTCTACGCATCGCGTTATTACGGTTATTTATTTCTTTCACAAAAGCTCATAGAAATGAGACAGGCTGGAGCTAGAGCAAATATTCAGCTTTGAATTAAGTTAGGTTAAGTTATTATTTTAAAAGTGTTTCTGTGATGAGTAGGCTATGCGGCTAAATTCGTTGTTCCTGATTGTACGAGATAATTATAGCTTGGATAATATCAGGTTAAAATATTCGTTCCTTATTAATTAAAACCCTTATCAAACCAGCACGGGAGGCGTGGAGTTACTTCCATATCACCCGATTTGCGTAGACAGTGCCTTTCCCAACAATAAGTGAGAGTTATAGTATAAATGTTAAGAAAATACATAAAGAACTTAGGTAACAAATATCAACTTACCACTTTGCCACCTCCTAATTGAATTAATGGGTTTGTGAAGTTGAACGGTGGCATCTGAAGTCGTCTGTTGACCTCCCTTGCGAACACTGGGTAAGATGGAGAAGGTGACGGTGTGACGGCCAAGTAAGAGCGAAATGCTTTGATGGTCTTCGCCTCAGGTTCCTTCCGCAGGGGACCAACGAGGTACCGGATAGCTTCATCTGGCTCATACTTCTCAACGTCGACACCGATAGCTGCGTATTCACCTGTTGGAAATACAGTCGACAAACCTCTTAGTATAAGTTTATTAAGTTTCCTGAAACCCATTACGTTGCAATGTATGTGTATATAAGGCGTGCAATGTAAGGACATAGATATCAAAAGGTATAATCAGAATTTTGGGGTTGATTAGTACTTTAGACTGATTATTTTTCATATAGGTAAGTTCACAGTTCACGTTCTTATTTTTTCATTTATTTATTTTATTGCACCTCTATAGAAAAGTCGCAATAGGGCAAACTTAATGCTTGATGGCATTCTCTTCCAGTCAACCCTGGGTGGCAGAAAAAATTGCGGCAGGTGGTAATTTTCAGAAGTGAACTGTTCCAATATATGATATACTAATACTTAGTTTACAATATAAAGCATAAAGCCCATCTGTAAACAGTCACTGTCACTGTTTAGTACACCTGTAAAGTAATGACATCTGTGATCAGCTCAAATAGGATTTGAAGAAGGAATCCGTTTCATAGGCTTTTCACGAAGCGCTGTTACCCTTGATCACTATGTTGGAGCGCTTCTCGTGTCAATGTAGAAAAATTGGTAAAACCAGCCAATTGAAAACGAATGACTTATCATACGTTTTCAGCCGTGGTTCTGCCTTAGAAGAAGCATTAACATGCGTTTTAACTGGCAACCCTACACTACTGAGGTATAGGTGCGAAGATAGTAATAGTTTCCAAAATCGAACTAAGAAGAGCTATCACACTACTGAGGTATAGGTGCGCAGATAGTAATAGTTTCTAAAATCGAACTAAGAAGAGCTATCACCATTAGAGGGACATGATATGTATTTGGCTGATAAAAAGCCAGAAAATGTTTGTCTCACGTAAAAAGTTAATGGATATCTTTATCTAGATTCTAGGCTTAGACATTTTATCAAATAAATAAATATTTAGACGGTACGTTTTCAACAGTTTGAGTCACGAGGTTATACCGTTTAGTAAACACGTCGAAACTTTCTTCAGATTATGGTTAGCAAAGTGTGATATCGTCACTGAGCAAGTCGTCAATAATATGGCGATAACGTACCCACTTTATCGCCGGTTTGTGGTAGTCACTTACTTCAAAACGTATATGACTGACTTGTGTTATATTAGGAGGTACTAGCAGAAGTTGTACCAAGTTCCGCTAAAGTATTCAATCCTTACAAATAATAAAAATGAACATTTGTGTGTGCCTATATATTGCATAGGTATGCATATTTGCAAAATAATAAAAAAAGAATGTTTGGATGACTAAAAATAAGTTAAAAGAAACATTTTTTTGATATTTTGCATGTCTGTGTGTGTATTTAAGATCGCCCTAATCAAAGCTACCGATGTTATATATTTAGTTTATATTTAATTAAAATCTGTCTTTCTAGACAAATATTACAACTTAAAGTTATGTTATATTTTTTATCGCGGGTAAAGCCGCGGGTCACAGCTAGGAACGAATAACTTATGTCTGTCTGCATAATAGTTTTCTTAGACAATTAAGCTGTGTTGCATATTATTTTATTCTCATTCATGTAAGTAAAACTTACTTACCTGCGGTGTCTTTGATGTGGAAATTTTAAAACAAAGACTTAATTATTCACAAAAAATATTATGTTACTGGAACAATTTTACCAGGCGGTAAAAACAATGTTGTTCGACTGGAGAGGTACCACCGCCACACATATTTCTAGAGTGAAGCAGTTTTTGCGTTCCGGTGGAAGGGTGTGGCTGCCCGCTCACTTATATATGAGGTAGCTCACTTATCTTAGTCCTCAGGGGTTGCAACGCATCGACTTCAGGTAGAACCCCTGTTCTATATGAAGCTTTTTCCAGATGTCTACGGGCGGTAATAACCACTTATGCATGGATTGCATGCTCGTTTGCTACTTCATTCTTATATACAAAAGAGCCACGATAAATATTATGATTCAGGGTATATTGTCTGATAAATAGCCAAGATAGTAAACAGTTTCTTTATACCACTTCCATATAAGGCTTGACTCAAACCGATTGAGTCATTAATTAAAATCAGCCTTTATAATGAAGCCGCCCGGTTTGTATCCCTTGTCATATTAACAACTAGAAGTTGGATATAATTAAGAAATAGTCTCCGAATCTACGCGGGATCAAAGTAAAAGTAAAATATATCATTGTATGCAAGAAATGACGGAATTGTATGCATTGTATGAATGAAAATACGTGAGGTACATAATAAATAATAGTTTAAGAAACTAAAAAAGCACACTTTTGCAACTAGCTGAACTAAAAAATCGTAAAAAAATCTCTATTAGTTACAAAAAACTAGAGCGATTAGAAAATAACTAGTTATCGTAATAAACCGTGAGGTGTTTTAGGGATATTCTTCACTTTCACTTTCAGCATGGGTGCAATATGTAGAGAAATATATGTAAAATATTGTATTGTCGTCGGTCCTTGATAAGCGTGCAAAGTTTCAACTCAATCCGACGTATCAAAGTGTTCAAAGATTCCGTTACATACATACAACCCAAGCTAATAAGAGCGTGTTAAAAATACAATTTATTTTTCATGTGATAGCATCACACTAGTATAATTTAATTGTGATTTATTATGAGAAAAAATGTTGAGGAAACTTATACACCTGAGGCTTTTCAAAAAAAATCTGGAGAGATCTCATCTAGGGGTGAGCCTAAACCTGGTTAGATATACTAAGGATTCCTAGAAGTAAACATACTGACTGGATTTCAACTTATTTGAAGCGAAATACCGTAAAAGCTGGGTGTAAATTGATATGCAAATACGACTGTTACTCCCAGTGTTTATTTATCATATGACTGATCTCGTTTTGCAAGTGATGAGCGAAGGAGAATATTTGCGTTTTTTCGCTTTCACGCGCTTCGAGTATATTGCTGTAAATGAAAAGCCAGCATAGCAAAAAGGAAACTGTTTATATATCTTGCGATTTTGTCTAGGGATGTAACAATCTTTAAAATAGAGTACGGATGTACAAGTCCATAGTCTATTTTTTACCACTTAAAGTACTTTTGTTAAATTATAAACTAAATTTTATGTTATCAGTAACAAATTTACTATGTGATCCGAGAGCTGGCACGTATTTCGCTCAACGAATTGGTATAGCCATTCAGAGAGGAAATGCTGCCAGCATCTTG
>DWTU01000432.1:0-17475 GCA_018251515.1 Cecropterus confusis | reverse complement strand
TTGCATCAAAATTAACGGACTTCCAAACAAACTTGCTACCCCTTAGGGGTTGATTTTCCTGATAAAGATATTTCGTTATATCAATACACAAAGGCATATACTAAGTTTCATTGTACTCGCATCAAATTGCCGTGTTCCATACAAAGTTGCAACCCTTATTTTACCACCGTAGGGGTTGATTATCCAAAAAAAGTGGAATAAATGATTCATTTTATCAAACCACAAAGCCAAATACAAAGTTTCAAAGAGCTTTCATCAAAATTGGCGGACTTTAAAAAAACGGTCAACCCCTATTTAACCCTCTTAGGGGTTGATTTTTCAAAAACGGTGAAATAAATGGTTCATTATATCCAACTATAAAGCTAAATACTAAACTTTCATACAAACTTTCATCCCCTATTTAACCCCTTTAGGGGTGAAATATAAAAAATCCGTTCTTAACTGACGTCTACATCATAAAAGGAACCTCTCTTCAAAATTCAGTAGTTACGGCTCTGCGATGTATAGTCAATAGGTGAGTGAGTGAGTGAGTGAGCATCCTTCCGCTTTTATATATATATAGATACGTAAGTTTTTAGGTATGTATGTCAATTTCTTTGGGACGCGCTACAGCCCAAATGGCTTAACGGATTGTGATATGTGACATATTATTGCAGTCTTGGTTTGTAGAGTAGCATAGACTTATATAATTTAACATGAAGGCGCCTAAAAATACGGAAAACAGAGAATGAAGAGACGACTTTTTTGTTATCATGGCAATATGCCTCTAGAAGCCCCACCGCCACACTTATTTCTGCCTAATAACAGCAGCGTAATGCGCTGTTTTGTTCTGGTCTGAAGGGTGTGGTAAGGGAGACATACTTTTCCGAGGCATTCCGTTTAGTCCTCAGGGATAACAACGCATCTGTGGCTAACCTTAGGTGAGGCTTTGATCTTACCTAGGGTTGATTACAGATGTCCATGGGCGGCAGTAGCCACTTACCATCAGTTGAGCTGCATGCTTGTTCGCTACTTCCATGCAAATAGACTATTATATAAATATATAATAACACTTTTACTTTACTGTTTGACGAAAACTCATAAAAACAGTGAAAGAGTAATGGATTGACAATGTCCTCTTCTGTAGTGTTTTGGTGTAAATAGAAGTAGCAAATGATCATGAAATCACTTCCGATCCTACCTGAGACCAATGACAGGTGCGTTGCCACTCGTAAGGGCAAAGATGATGTGGTCGCCTCAAGTTTAAAAGTATCCACATTATTTCGTCGAAATGTAAGAACTGCTACACGCTAGAAATAATTGTGGCCGTAGAACCTCCCCTTTTGTACCACACTAATTCTACCAACTTTAAAATCTTAAGTCTTTTTACCCAATTGCGTTGGAAGTAGTGTCTTGTTTCTCCAGCGTATGTATATATGTATGAATGTTCATTTCTTTGGCACTCGTTACAGCCCAAACGGCTTGATGGATTATGTCATATGATATATCAGAATCGTCTGAGTTGTCGTAGTGACATAGGCTATATAATTTTGAATTGGTATTAAATAAAAGTTGTAAAATAGACCTTTATAAACACGTATATATTATAACCCTTTTATATAAGTGTTTGTCTCAAACTCCTAAAAAGCGTAAACTAAATAAATTATTATGAAAGCAATATACTCGACTGCTAATTCCAATTTTAGCATTAAAAAGCGAAAAATAAATAAATTATTGTGAAAGCAATATACCCGACTGCTAATTCCAATTTTAGCATTAAAAAGCGAAAAATAAATAAATTATTATGAAAGCAATATTGCTTGTCGGGTATATACCCGACTGCTAATTCCAATTTTAGCATTTGGGTTTTTTCTAGCGATCATAATTTCTTGTTCAATCTATCAGTTAACGCCCGTATAAAATGTGTTATGCAGTTATGCCATTGGATTATCATTGAAAGAAAATGCTAATTTAAGATGAGTCATCTACATAACAAAAGCTTGCTTAGCTAGATCGTGTGGTCCATACGTTATGTGGTTCCTTGTAACATTATCATACTATCTAAGAAGCTCTATAAAAATGTCCCACTTCCTCATTCGTTGCTTATACGAGCATTAATGAGGTACAAGGTACGGGCTATATTATGTAGTAACAGAATTTGTAGTTGTTACTATGTTTTAGGGACGCATCATACTTTGATTTATATCGATATGTTTCATTTGTATAACAAATTTTAGGAAATTAAGGAATAATCGTGATAAAATAAAAGAAATAGAAACATTGTGTAATATTGACTGGATTCTTGATTCATTTAATCGTACCGTATGGATGTCAGTCCGATATTGTCATCGTTATTTTATTTTTGACTTGGTTCTTTACGATGAATTATATCGAAGTACAGTTTCATATCGATACCGAAAAGCCGGTCGGGTACATCACTCAATTCGATTATCATTCTTTAGTATCAAGCATTAATCGTTCGATATATTAGATAAAATTTGAAAGATCGAATGGATACCGGTACCAGATCAGGTACATCACTAGTGTGTTCGGAGGCGGTGTGCGGTCGTACAGAAAGCAGACGCATTCTCGTTCAACACAACATGAGCAAGCGCAGGGTCAACGGTCGGCTCGCCTGTACGCCTGGGAACCAAAGATAAATATTTGAATTTCAACACTTAATACATATGCTTAGCAAATTGAATATGAAGTGTTCTGGCAACCGCCGTGTTTACGGTGAGTGAGGATTGTGGGCTGTGCTTCCTGATACACCATGTTGTAGCCAGTACAATATTTGGGATAACGTGTAATACATACCGACTTTTTGGTTAAACATAAGGAATGTATGTAGGTAACTGGGTAATTGTACGGTTGGTGGATGATAAGAAATGACATTATACAAATTAATATATTGTTATAAAACGAAATTACAAAAACTATCCTCAGTACATTTATAGACATTGTTATAAATAAATACTAAGTACAAGAAAGCAAATGTTACACATAACTATGATAAAGAAAAAATTAATGTGATGAGACAAGTATAAGAAGAATCTATAAAATGCATCTTTCAGTTTTCTTAAATTAAAATATAGTATAACTTTTGCACAAAGCTTAATTCGTCATTCATCCGTCAATACTCGATCCCTTTTAATATTTCCCTTTTAATAAGTCGCAACAATCAACCCGGTTAGAATACAGAAAGGGTCTTGAATATTTTCCTGTGGTTCCCTCTAAGAAAAGGAATTGGAAGTGGGCTTTGAAAATTGAATCAGCCGTATCGGTGACATTGCGGCTGATCAAAACATGTTATAATGATAATTTTCCGGTCATAAATATTAATGCATTCTTCAAAGAACGTTTGGATTTATAGGACTTTATTGTATTTTCTAATGACACGCCTGTCTAGTGTTAATATTCATAATCTTTATATTTCATAGTTGTTACGGACCACGTGACTTATTACAACGTTTACATGTGTTTGGGTTGTACTGATCAATTCAACACTAGAAAGCCGGTTATCATATCGATTAGAAAACGATTACTTAATATTTACCATTCGTACTCTGGTGTGAATTCCATCTCTTAAATTTAAGACATGTTGGTAGAAGGCTGGATGAGTTGCCTTTGAGTGGATTAAATTATTCCTTACCCACAAAACCTATGGTTAGGTAGTTTAAGGAGTAATTAATTAACTCTATCCACAGTAATGAAATATAGAAAATATCAGGTACGGAATGACTAGTATATAACTATAAATCGATAATAAGTAAAGTTTATTATTGTAAGTCACGCCCCTTATGCCTTTAATTTGCCTCTAACGGCGCCTAGAGAAATTGATTTCAAAAAACGCGTTAAGCCTTAATAACAAAATTGAATGGTTAGATATTGTTCAGTCAATTGCAAGGAAACGTTACTCACTATTGTGTGAATACCGATGACATTATGATAATAACTGTAGGAAGGCATGCATTACAATGAACGCGCATATGAAATTACGCTTCGTCTGGACACGGTACCGTTCCATATTGGATAGGGTTCGCTTAAAGCACGATGTGACATATTTCGATTTTCCGACGCCATTGTTCTACTAATATTGTTGTCGGATATGATGGAGTCATGTGGACATGTCATCTACCTGATGTAGTTATTCATTGTAATCTAATGGATCCCGGTTACTATCTAAATAGAGTGTAATTGAAGTTGAGTTATGTGCCTTCAAATCAGAAACCCGAAATGTTTTAAATATAATATTTGCTTGTTTAATTTATTTTAAGTAAAAATATGATAAATAAAGGTGAAAGAACTCTCCGTCCAACTCTGGAGGCACCATCACCATACCTATAATTCTGTTTAATTGTAACGGCACTATTAATCGTTGCAACGCTAAGAATTGAAGAATGTGGTAACGGAAAAATATTTCAAGTAAGTCCTTCGGAACCTCGTGTATGACAGATCTCAGGAGCATATCGTAGGCAACCAATTCTAACTGGGGTGAAGTACGGATGCATGGTAGTATCACTTAACATCAGGGCAAATGCATGCTGGCTTGCTACTTCTATTTTGAACCAGAGTAGGTGTGGCAGTATAGTTCCACCGATGCCAAGATCCACCTTAATTTTTATTGCCTCTATTGTCCCACTAACAGCATAATATGTTGGAGTGAAGGAGAAAGCTAATAGTTGACCGCTCACGTACTCTAATTCCTACCCTTGTGCGGGGAATGTAATAAATGTTATCTTCTAAGATCGGCATGCGACGTGCGCGCTTTACACGCGAACCTAATATTATGCCTCGGGTCTATGTATTTATTCGTGATTATACCATTTTTTACCGCGTAGTAATAATAAACTTTTATTAGTAGCAAGTCACATATTTCGTAAACGTCGAAATTCATGTTTGTTTTGTGTGAATTCACTTAGTTTTTGGAGTAAGATTCGTAGCTGTTGAAAAAGTATTTATTGGAAATGAAAATAAGCAAATAAAAATGCGTAAATCAAAGGAAATTATATAACATGAAGGCGAAGATTAGAGATTAAAGACGAGTATATTAGAAGAACAGAAAAATTCTACGATTAGGCTGAAAATAAAGGCTGAATAGGCTGGCAATAAAGTCAAAGGTAGGTCGTAACTCATATAGTCAATTTCCTCCCAGAAAATCCCAGAAAAAGTTATTTACGCTGATGGGTATATTCGCATGATAGTGGTGTAAAATAAAAACTTTATAAAGGCAAATGAAAACGAATATTAAAAACTTTATATTGACGCATAACGTTATATCTCTTTAAAAGGATTCGTTGTATTATTGTTGCCATACATACATAAGAGAAGTATACAAATCCAAAATGTAAAAAAATATAAATTATTATATATCTACTTTGCCTGACCGGAAAAAACCCGGTACCGCTCCTCTACATCACATATCAATATGATAACCACTTTGCCATGCCATAGCAAACGACACGAAGACAAAGAGGGTATTGATTCGTAAATACAGAACCTTTTACGCTTCGGATATTACAAAGATTTTACTTCGGCGTGGTAATGCACGAATCCTAAAGGAATTGTGTGTTCGAAGTGGCCGTGTTCAAATATTGTCTCGAGTTGTAAACGCCTTTGAAAGCGGAGAACGAAAAGTTCCTTTATACTTGAGTGGAAATTTACATGTTTTGTGTATTTTAGGTACTTTTGTGATACGAATGTGGATCGGGTTGTGTACTATAACTTGTACTACAACAATACTACGCCTAATCGAAATGCCAAGTTTATTTTTCCCTTACCAAAACACTTCAAAGAACACATAAACGTTTTATTGCTCTTAGAAGGTCGAAATATTGAAGTAGCAAAAGAACATGCAGTCCACCTGGTAAGTGGTTACTGCCGCCCATGGACATCTAAGCAACTTCATATAGAACAAGGGTTTTATCTGAAGTCGATGAAAGATGCGTTGCTGCTCCTGAGGACTGACATGATCGCCTCATATATAACTGAGCCGGCAACCACACCGTCCCAGCGAAACGTAAGAATTAATTCACACTACAAATAAGTGAGGTAGTCCCTCCCTGATCAAACTGCACTGGATCTACCACCTGACAAACATTATACAATGTTAATAAAATAGAACCAACTAAATAACATTTTTTTCAACAGAAAATCAATTGGCAATCGGTCCGTATGGTATAATCTTAAATGGAATAGGACTTACAGATAGGAAGTCTTATTCCTTATCAGTCTTACCGCTTGTTACGATATACAATAGGTAAACCCGAACACTGCTATAAAGCAGAAATAGAAAATACGAATACATATTACGCTATCACACTGTATATGCCGAGAGGTGGGAAATGACAAAAGATTTGTTTTTTTTTACTTATCGTCGTGTGCCAAGAGTAGGTAATTTACAAACAAACATAAAAAATACAATCAAACGCTGGGTTTACACATCATTACATGCCACATTCCTAAGGAGGACAAATCTTATCGAATACTTTTTGTATTCAACATGAAGTTTGTACTGCAAAAAACGTATACCAGTAAATACGTTGATCGTATACTGAATCGGTCAAGCAAAATACATAAATTTTAGCGTTATCGATTTGAAGTAGCGTATTGTCTCTTTCATCCACACACAATATTTTTCAAATGTTTGGTCATATAAAGAGGTCAAGAGGTCCGGATCGCCTTTTCGCATAGGTGAATAAATTAAAATTCAAGAAACGGGAGGTCCGTTTCAGTCGACATACTTCGAAGCCTATTTATATATGCTCCAGCTACACGATGCTTGAAAATACATACAATTGATTGAGGTATTAAAAATGCAGACTATTTATTTTTCACACGAATAAACAGTTGCCTTGCGAATATTTCGCTGATTGTGCGTTTTAAATTGAACACGACATAAAACGTGCAGTAAACGCATTTTGAATACAGCTTTACCACATCTGTCCGTACAATGTACGTTTTGAGACAGTCTTTGGAACTATACACTGTTTTGTCGTACGAATATCAACCTGATTGTGCGTTTTAAATCGAATACGACAAAAAACGTGCAATAAATACCTTGTGAATCCAGCTGTACCACATCCGTTCGTACAATGTACGTTTTGAGACAGTCTTTGAAACAATACACTGTAGAATTTAATGTACCGAGACGGAAGACTTATGTAGATAGTACCGCTTGAAGGATCATTCAGAGCTCTTCTGGCTCCTTGCTCCGCTGTCACTTTCATACACTTCATTCTTTTATTATTTCAAGTCAAACAAGACTATTTCACTAGTTTTTTACACTTTTGCAACCTTACGCCTTATGTAGAGTGCAGTGTAGTAGTGAACATGCAAGTTACTAAGTAAGTGTAATATTATAATGTACTTACTGGTAACGTACTAAGGAAACGGCGTAGAAAATGGTTTTGCAGTTCACCGGGTATTGGGTACCGCTGGTCCCCTGAGGATTAAGTCTTACCACTTCCTCTAAACTAACACAGTACGAATACAGCTGCGAAACTTTTATTGGGCGGAAATATAAGTTCAAACACAATAAGTTCCATCATATTTTAGACCGGACATTTAATATTTTTTCTTTTTCTGGACCACCGTAGGTATACCGACTTAATCGACTTAATATGTCCATGTATTAGTAAGTTTGACGTGGTGAGATATCCTGGCATTGGTACCGCCAAGGACATATTTATACCCGTCAGTAACCGATTGGCCTAAAATACTGACTGATTTAAAAAAAAACCCGCTGAGTTTCTTGTCGGATCCGTTGAGGTCGTGTTTTGATGAAGTGGTAGGTATAAGAAAAGATTTTGTAACTAACAATTTTTAAGTGTCTCCTTCGGCCTATACAAAAAAAGACATTTCATTTCATCCTTTAAAACGAGTACGTAAAAGAAACAGCGTTACAAGAGCATTGTTACTTTAATAACATCATTTATATTTCTCATTCCAAAGCTGTTCCATACTCCACACCTGTTCATAGTAATATACGATTATTTCTTTCTTTTTATACGAAACAAATATAAATCTTCACGCTAACGTGTTTTGAAGTGCCTTCTCTGCGCTGTGTGCCCGGTCACCAATCGATAGACTTCATGTTGTTTCAGAGCATTATTATAGTTTGAGTGGACCTTGAGCACTGCTTATAAAAATACACTCTCTGTTAAGTCTATTAAGATTTTGTGAGTTAATCTATTTGTAATAAGTGTTTAAGATAATATAACGTACGAAAAATTATTACAAATAAAGCTCTTTAAATTTTTTTAGAAAGACAGAACTTTATTGCAATTGCTCCATATTGGTGTCAGAAGTAAGGTTAATTTTTATAACTAAAAATGACTCCGTTGTATTAGCTACATAAAGAAATGTATGTAGATGAAGGTTCTATATAGGCTTTGTGGCCGTGTGTTCGTGTGCCGCCGCCATTATTTAACTAGACGTCTAAAGTTACACGCAGACAAATGCGGGCAAAATAAATAACTCAAAAATGAAAAGAATTACATCAGAGTCTTAATTTTTTATGAAGTTCATCTCTTATTTTCTCTTACTGCTCACAATAACCTATTTCTAGCATGACGCTGTTTCCGTCAATGTGATGCCACTTCTCTACCTTTAATATGTAAATAACAGCTCAGTAGTGGCAACGCAACTGTAGGCTTTAGGTAGGACTGTTATATAAGGCGGTATTGACCTCTAACTACTTTTATGCTCATTTGCTACTTAGTTTTATAAAACAACTACTTTGCTGCAATACTACTAAATACCCCATAAGCATTTTTTGTAATTTAATACAGGTTTGAAATAAACAAAAACAAACCCGCGTGGCGGAGCGGTCACCATACCGGTCTGACACGTGGCTCCCGGGTTCGATTCCCGGTCAGACCAGAGATCTGAATGATGAGTTTAGATTTTGTTCTGGATCTGGCTGTTTGTGTATTCGACTTTATGTGTCCATGGTACCCACGACACAGGAGAAAATCCTAGTGTGGGGCTGTGAGTGTAGAATGCGTCTTTAACTGTTAGAAATAGCGACATGCCACTTAATAGTAATCAGTAGTCAGTGTTATTTCAGGCGAGAATTATTCAAGTACTCTCCGTGAACAGAACTGTGAAGTGGAACCTTACAATTTATTATTTAAAGTTCTAAATGCACTTCAGGAATTCGTTTAAATGTGATTTATGTCTTGTGTTTCCGTTAGTAGAGGAAGGTTTCGTCGTGGTAATGTATTCTGTAGTATCCTGTGAAAACACGGACGTATGATTTATGCATTTACGTATATTCACATTATTGAGTCTGTTAACTGTCCTTGCTTACCCAATATTATCCCACTCCTGTGCACGAGTCTTCTCTCAGAACATGAAGGGTGACAACATTCCTTTCTCTTAAAAAAATCTCTGGTAAGTTTACCTGATATATTTTCTATCGCCGTTACAGCAAGTAATAATTAATTTTAATACGTAAAAAAATATAAAAAAAAATGGTAGCTGGGATTCAAACTCATAACCTCAAATTCAGAGACCGAGGTAAGTCCCACCTACTAGGTTATCACAGATAACTAGGTATTATATAATCAGTAGTGTCCGACCGAAGGACAATTTCTTGACAAGGCTGAAGCCGAAGCCGATTATTTGGCTATGACCCTAATCTTCGTCCGAAGCCGAAGCGGAAGCTGCAAAAACCAGTTTTAAATTGACTAAAAGTTAATTTTTAACAATTTTGAGTAAACTGCTGTAAATAATGTTCATTGTATATAAATAACTTTTAGAGATGACTGGATTAACTTTGCTACTTTTCCAAAATGACAACAGTACAAACACTGCAGTTTTCGATTGCTCTTGCGCTGTATCATCTCCATCGCTGTGTCGTGTATTCGTTTTAGTTCATTCGACTTGCTAGAACCTTCGGCTTCGGCCAAAAGTTCGGCCTATTTTTGGCTGAAACTAAAGGTTTGCCCGAAGGTGTTTTTTTGGCCGGAGGTAGCCGACGCCGAGGCCGAAACTTCGATCGGACACAAATATAATAGTTATATTATTATATCCATACTATTGCATTACATTTCAAAACGTTTTTTTTAACTATGTGTATTATTAACGGTACTTTGTAATAATGCTTAATGGGAATCCACTAAGCACCTGCTTAGCAGCAGAATTATTTATGAACTAGTCAATCAGATTTAACAACGCTCGTATTTCGACGCTACTTATGCGCAATGGTCGGTCGCCCAATCGATAGTCTCCGTGTTGTGGACGAGGTGTATTATTGTTCAACGCCCATGTTCCAGCTACGAAAACATGGCTGTACTAGTTTGTAGCAGCAATTAGAATTGCTAGTGCGAATTTGTTGGCATGATGGCCAGACTTGTGTTTACCCACACGGTCGTTTTGCTAATGTTTTTAAATCGCAACGTTAAAAAGACGACGAATCTGGAGAGCGAATTATATGATATTCCATGTTGATGGATTATCAGTGTTCTGTAATCTACTGGTGAACGAAGACCTCCTTTAATAGGCGTTGTTGTCAAGTATCACAACGACTGGCATGTATGTTCGAAATGATTGGTATTGAAAAATTGATCGCTTCTACCTATCTGCTGAATTTTTGGACCCTTAGTCTCCTCCTACGACATCCACGGAAGGACATGGAGTGGTGACATTCCAGATCGACACCATACCGCAAAATATAGCACATAATATGCTAGCACATACTGGCGATAATACAGATAGCTTTATCTCACTGAATGGACCCACTGAATCGACAATGTACGAGTATAGACTTCTATATTGTAAATTGAGTAGGCGCGGTATCAACGACGACTGTTTATTTTATACGAGAAGCAGAATGACGGAATCACGGCATCGTAATCTTTTCAGTTGGATTTGTTTCGTTCATAGTAATCGATATTTAGTCGCAGTGAAGTCGCCCGTGTGAGTTTACGCTTTTCCAGCTATTTGACTTTCATGTAATTTGGTATGAAAATTACCATTCGGTGTCGTGGTTTCATAGAATAATAGGTATATATGTCGCACCTTTGTAGCATCGCACTTAGAATTGGTACGATTACGTGAGTACTATGCACTCGGTAAAATATATCTACACCAATTTCTAATAATAGCAGTGTTAAGCGCCGCAGTATTCTGGTCAGAAGGGTGTGGCAAGGGTAAGACTCTGATGTTAACTGGGGTTGAATTACAAATGTCTATGGACGGCAGTGACCTCTTACTATCAGGTGGACTGCATAGTTTTATGGATGCCGGCTCACTTCATTTTGAGGCCACCATCTTAGTCCTCAGAAGCAGCAACGTATCTGTGATTGATCTCAGCTAGAATCCCTGTTTTATATGAAATTGTTCATATAGAACATGTCCGTGGGCGGCAATGACAACTTACCATCAAGTCTACTTCGTGCTTGTCTTCTACTTCGAGCTTAAAAAATAACATTATATAGCACTTGATAGTGATAATAAGTTTTATTGCATTTCTTAACTAAGTAAACTGTACCTTACGTTTTCAGTTCGCGAAAAATGCAGTATTATTCAACAGCGATGCATATAGCTTGGGATTAGAGTGAAAATTAATACCTCGGCTTCATAATATTTCAGGTATTTCATTTTAAAATCCGAAATGAAAATCTGCAACGTAGTGGAGTTAGCGAGGAAATTGTTTTAACTTGGGAAGTTGTTACCTATCAATTAAGTTAGCATTTCTAATTAAACTTCGGGCGCTCTTCCTGACCCGTTTCAGACTTGTAAAATACAGAGTAAGCGACAACGCCAAAATTGACTTTTTAGATTTTCTTTTTATACAACTCTCGAAAATCTTTTCTCATTAAAGAGAGAGAGTAAAATATTCAAAGTTAGTCGCTGGTGGATTAAAAATGTGTTAATGAAGAAATTTGAATATCAAATAATGTAACAAATACGACACGTCGCAATTTTTAACATTTCTCATATTTATTCCATTGACTAAGCGTTTTAAGACAAGTCCCATCTTTTCTTTTGTCTTATATCTTTATCTTTAAACAACATCATCTATTATAATCGAATTAACGTCTTGCTGTTGTATATCTTTTATTGTAAACGTGTAACTGTAAAGTTTCACTTTATTTCGTTGGCAGAAATGTATTAATTAGTATACGAAAAGATCCTACATGGAGATAAAGCTTACCAAATCTTGTTTTAGTATGTTAATTCGATAAGTTACGATTTTGCAAGCCGGAGCAACGTTAAGTCCGTTGGTACTTTGGTGGTAAGCTTATTTATTATTCTAATGGCCAAACTTTCCACCTATAACTTCGAGCTTCCAATAAAACCCTAATACTCTTAGATATTACTTGGTCGTAAAAATACAAAATCTCTGTAAATTTATACCGACCTTTTCTTTATTCGGGCGATGACTTCTCTCGATTTGTAATGATGCATGCATACATGACTGCGCAAAAAGTCCTTTTCTATTCTAATACGAAACATATAAAACGTCAACAATCATAAAAGATCTCCAAAAATAAATAATGAATGTTGATGAAAAACATGACACGAAGGATTCTTACACGATTGCGTCTAAAGGGGGCTATTTTTCGAGCATGCATGTTTGTATGCACATAAGTATGTCCATTTATTTGGCCCGCGCTACAGCTAAAACGGCTTGACGGATTATTATCATGACAATAAGGGTATCAAAGAGAATTCCTTCAGGCATTAAGTTTACCCTATCGTGACTTTATATTATAAAGGTGCAATAAATATATAAATAAATCAAATGAAAGCTAGTAAACAGTCCGCTAAAACTATGTATTATAAACTTTTATGTTACTGTGTTGGAACATACTCCTAAAAAAATATTATAGAAACAAAATATTCTGCTGAACTTTCAGATTTAGGAGTCGGGTGTTTTTTTCATAATATTTTAAAGACATGGGTCTAAAAGACACGTTTATTTTGAAAAATCTGAAAGTAAATAAAAATCAAAACAAAATTTCGTTTGTTGGTTAAATGTTCATTGTCTTCGTCAAATAATTTCTACATTAAACTACATTACATACAACACTTAATATACAAATAAACTTAATAGGAAATAACTGGCTTTGATAAGACTGAAGTATCAAACAAGTTTGGACATCTGAGGGTGGTCACTACCGCACATGTGTAACTAATATAGAACCATCAATATAGACTAGCTGTTCTACCTGAAGCCGATCACAGAGCGATGCTACTGCTGGGGACTAAAATAGTCGTCTCGTATGTAAATCAGTGGACTTAGAGAATCCTTATAGTATAATTGGCTATTGAGAAGCTATGGTACCACAATGAAAATGGTTAACGTTAAAGGTTTAATAAATATCCAGAGCTTAAATGACCCAGTATACAATATTACGTTTACTAAAATCAAATATGGCTTAATTAAAACCAAATGGTTTACGTTAATGCTTATCAAAGTGAACGTGAAACGACGCAAAACGAACATATTTCAACCAAAACACGGCATCATTATTAACTTCTACTGCAGTGCTACTTTTCGGCGTGAATAAATTTTAATGTGAAATCGTAGCGACCTGTGAGTATTCATAAACTTGAAAAAGTTACGTCATTTTCACCTTTGCTCTAGGCTATACAAATATTTACCCGACTGCGTTATAAGAAGGGTAATATTTTTAGAGCGTTGGTATGTATTTATGTGCATTTCTTTGGCACGCGCTTACTTCAGTTAAAAGGTTTGACAGATTGAGAGTTTGCAGAGTGATATAGGCTACATATAGTTTTTTTAAATGGCGTCTGTAATGAGAAAAAGTGGGGGGGGGGGGATGACTTTTTTATTATTATATTAATATGAGTATCAAATAAAAGCAAATAGATTATTCCAAATATATATATTATTATATCTTTATGACATAGAATAATAAAAACAATGAAGTCGCGTATAAGCAGTCAGGCTTTTTATTTTAATATTTTTGACAATGTTACTTGCTTTTTACGAAGTAATGATTAACTCTTTATTTGATTTATAGGATATATTCTGATAAAAAAGACAAACAGGCAGGGTGTCTCGCCGGATTTTCTCAATTTCGTTCGTGTTCCGATCCTGTAATAAGTAGTATAAAGAAAAATATTTTAACTATCAATTTTTAAGAGCCTTCTTAGGCCTATATACAAACTAAACAAATCCATTTTATTTCATTTCTGTTTCTTAAAGTGATTTAAATCTATTATTATTTCCTTATTCCAGACTACAGACGTACAGTGACGATACATATTACAGCAAAAATCGCTATTTTAGAGTCCTATTCCCAATAGTGGTCTTTTAAGAATTGCATTAATTAAACTTCAATTTATTGTTATTATACTACTACCATCGTTATTCATCCTAATTAGGTTTCCTAATGAATTTCAATGGCTTAATAAATTCGTAAACATATTACGTGAACATAAACGTAGAGGCCTAATCACTTTAAAGTTTCCATATTGTCTAAGCAAAGAGAGTGCTGCCGTAAATTTACTCTTCTTATTTAAACTTTCATAGAACAAAGTGATTGCTAGCTTGAGACTTACTTCGTTTAAACAACTGTTACAAATGCTTTTCGACTTAACATACGTAACATAAGAACCAAAAGACTGTCAAAGCACCAAACAATGTAACTATGTATTAAAGTTCTTTATGATATGGCTCTTAATGCCTGTAGGTATTTAGTTTTTTCTTTTATTTTTTTTATAATGTTAAGTACTAAACGTACATGCAGTCCACCTGATGGTATGTGGTTATTGCGGCCCATGGATATCTATAATGAACCCCATATAAGATCAGTCTTACCTAGGGTTACCTGTTACCCCTGAGCTCTAAGTTAGAACGCTTCGGATAAGTTTTTCCCTTCAGACTAAAAAACACTGCTGATGTTAGGTAGAAACAGGTGGTGCTTCCGGAGTCGTACCACAAAGTGTTGTACCACCTTTAGTTATTGTCAGAAGCAAATTATTAGCAAGACAAAGACTATGTAATCTCTATGACACTATGATTGTACATATTAAAGATTAGATTATAATCTATACACATTATAAATTAGATTATAATCTCTAGTATATTTGTTAGTTTATGTTATTTCGTTAGTTCTATTGAATTAATATTCACTCTTGTTGAGTACGAGTATTTTCAATATGAAAAGCTATTTCAGCATAAGTACCACAAAGCAAATATTTAAGCGTTGCCAGACAGAATTTCAGGTTATATTGCGGAATTAATTGGCGACGCGGTCGTATCGACCGCACTACCACTGCCTTTCCTACTTGCTAGGAAAATTTTGATTGCTTGAAATCTTCTGCAATGTCGGAATTGCTTATCACTATTAGCAAGGTGGTCGCCATAGTCGATAGCTTTGCTGCACTAATATTGTGATGGGCAGGACACCTAAACCACCTACCCGTGGAAAGATGCAGTTTAAAGGTAACTTCTATATATTAGTAGACAACCATCTAAAATTCTAGATAGATGGACGACATCGCGCAAGTGGTGGAAAGAACCTGGATGAGAACAGCGTCAGATCAAGGACTGTAGAAAAATGATGAGAAGGCTATATCCAGCAGTGAATGCGACGGGTTGAATAAGAAGGAACATTTTCAAAGATATAATTATGCGCTTTCCAAGAAGATTTTCCAAGAGCTTATGTCAAACGTGCGAATAATAAAATCCTTCTGAGAAATACTAATGCGCTACAATCAAGTTATTGTATGACAATTCTATATATCTATCAAATGAATGTTGGGTTTCGTAGATCTTAAAAAGTGTAAACGTTCTACAATGTACAAAAGTGTAAAACTAGTAGTTTTTTTTTTATAGGAATGTAAATGATTTCAGATTTAATAACATTTCATAAGGTACTGCTGTGCACGAAACATTAAGGGAAAGATAATTTTTTGGTTCGGTTTTAGCTGATTGGAACATTGTTTCATGTTGACAAATCGTCATTTAAACATGAAATATACGCATTGGATACATACAAAACACTGCGGTCTACCACCATTAGTGATTTCCGTAATTATTCGGGACAGTGTGTCGATTTCCTATTAGAAAATGTCGTTCACTGAAATTACTGCCGCATTACTCATTAGCTCTTTTTAAATTGGAGTGGTTGCAATTAGCGTCCAGGTCATTTAATTGGACGATATGTATATCGCATGGACCACTTATTTGGTGGACATACATTGAAGTAGAACCTGTTCTTCGTTGACTTCAAAGACAATCGACACCACTATTAAGCAAATGCTGCTAAACATAAACATAAACGCTTTCTACACTCATAGCCCCACACTAGGATTTTCTCCTGTGTTGCGGGTGCAATGGACACACAAAGACAAATGCACAAACACCCAAACCCAGAACAGAAATCTAAACTCATCACTCAGTTGTCTGTCTGACCGGGGATCAAACCCGGGACCCACTGCGTATCAGACCGGTATGGCGACCGCTCCACCACTTGGGTCGTCAAAGTTAGTTTAGTTTAGTTAGTGCTAGTTTACTTAGTCCTTAGACGTAGCTTAAGATCTCTGTGTTTGATCCCGGGTAGGACTGTATTATATCCGGAACTGATTATGCATCCAGAAAACTGCCATCACCATCAGGTGGACCGTATTCACGTTTGCTACTTGTATTATAAAAA
The DNA here is from genome assembly GCA_018251515.1 of Cecropterus confusis. Taxonomy (NCBI): domain Eukaryota; kingdom Metazoa; phylum Arthropoda; class Insecta; order Lepidoptera; family Hesperiidae; genus Cecropterus; species Cecropterus confusis. Next base: position 856 of record DWTU01000432.1, on the reverse strand, counting down.
TACCTATACATATATTATGCAAAATAAACTCAAAAAAACCTCCACTACACAGCATTATTGCTTTATTAATGCAGTGCATTATACCGCTCATAAATTTCTAAATAACTTAATTAACATTCTAAAACGATCAAGTTGACCTCCTAGCAAAATTACCAACGTTCTTTAACTAACACAGTTAAAACTTTTATTAAGATTTCCGTAAATGCTGATGTTTTTACATTTTAACTAGTACTTTAGATAAGAATTGTGGTTTTAAAACATTTTAACTCTTTCTTTAGTTAAACAGATATTTGCAGATATAACTTTGAAAGTAAGTAGTACTCTATGTACAACATCACTAGGTATAAGCGTTTTCGAAAAAACAATTTAATAAATATAATCATACAAAAATGTTGAAAGGTAGGAGATTATTATTTATGAACTATGATTATATTTTATGAGTATGATTGTGGCATTGGCGACTAAATAAATAAACGTCAACTCAAAATTGCGCCATATTTGTAAAATTTGCGTGAAATGTCATTTTCCATGCTGAGTATATAAAACCAATGTAATTAAATCGTGCCTTTATAAAACATGGCTTCGCTGCATTGATGACATAACATGAAAATACTGCATGAAGACAACCTAATGTATGAGTAAAATTTATATTTATCTGATCAAAGTAGGTAACTCTGATTTATATCAACGACGGTAAGCGCTTTTGTGCTCCGGGTTGAAGGATGTGGTAAGTTACCAGATGGTAGAACCAATGTAGTTCGACCTATACCGCGACACCTATTTCTAATTACAAGCAGTTCTTGTATTTCGGTGGAAGGGTGCGGTTGCTGGCTCACTTATATATGAACCGACCTCG
>DWTU01000431.1:0-17488 GCA_018251515.1 Cecropterus confusis | reverse complement strand
CCAACACAACCACCGTTTTCAATCAATGGAACCCTTTCGCAATTCTCCGCTATAACTTTTCCCAATCAAAGCCCTTCGTCGGCGGGAACATTGTGTGAAGTCCACAATCGCGTTCGCGCCTGGCCGCTTGAAAAATGGCAACGACGGCCAAGAACGATAATGCGCTCCGTCGGACGATCCATCAGCCGTTCGCCGGAAACCCCTCGAACAGCCGTACGTCTTGGAATAACTCTATTGTACCTTCGTTGGCCAAGAAACTTCATTAAGGTTTTTAGGTCTTCGACATCGTTGACCTTTTTTAGTTGGAATCTCGTTATAATTGCACACTGTGATAGGCTTTTTGTGATGAAATGATATCGAATACAATAATAATTAATATACTTTATGGCAGAAGATTTAAGAAAAAAGGAAATATTTCAATTAAACATACAATTTAAAAAAGTCGGTCTTATCGCTAAGCTGCTATTTCTTCCAGACAACCTTATGGTTTGGAGTTAATGTGAGGTTAAATAGAAACATAGCTTGCAAATAAAGGTTTTACATCAGCATTAATAAGATATATTTGAGAATAGTGTGAATCTTATTTATAAATTTTGGTTATATTCTTGATTAAAATATTATCGATATACCGTATAATAACTATTGTTATGTATAATGTTTTCAATCGCCGTGGAAAATATATACTCACATAATATGTTAATTAATTTGTTAATACATCATACTATTTAATTAATAGTTTAAGTTATGTTTCTATTCATATTAATAAACAAAATTTACTTACGTAGTAAATGCGGAACTCGCATAACATTGTTATACACATGGCAATTAGTAAGAAAGGGCCCTTACTTGAAATAATCATCTTGATTGAGTCGTTACACGTTCAAGAAACGGCTACGTAGTAGTTACAAAGATTGCAGAAACCCTCTTAAGAGCAGGAAACGTCGCGAAGCACTTTAATCCTACAAGCACTCGTACTGCCGCTATTGTATTACCTGTAATAGCTAGTAATCCTCTACTGGAAACACTAAGCTGCGCAATTACCCAGTTGCCAATTCAATTGTAAACATCCCGACCCCTAAACGTACATACCTCTCGAAAGGGAAAGATTGCATCGTCTTTTCAGATCATATCTCGAAATTCATATTTGAGGCACAGTTATGAATCACGATGGATCGTAAAGAAAGACCAACCGTATTATACCGTGACAAGGAATCAAAATTCAGTAGCTCCCTAAACGGTCTGTTCCGACGCAATTACCTTCGCAGTCGCCGGGGGCGGGAATTTGACGAAAAATCACAAGCTATACATACTGTATATACATATGTATTATAACTGAAGCCGGGCTCGAGAATGTCATGGCTTCATTATCTGCCGTCCGGTGTTTTGTCCTGTTGTTCCACTTTTTAAACATGTATTCGTGTTAAGAGCTTTTATTGTTGCTAATAGAATGGAAAAGTAATTTTGTGGGCGAAATGGAAGTTTCCTCATTGGCCCGAATTTAAATGAATTTATCGTTTATATTCTGGAACAGCGATAACTTACCTACAATTTTTTCCTTAAGAGCAAATTAAAGCTATTTTCTGGCTTTTAGACATACCAATGTTATTAAATGTTCTATTTTTATTCTTCTACAGGTTTTGGCCGGAAGACATGAAACCAATTACTAGAAAATCGAATTATCAGAAATGAAACTACGAACTAGAAAGAAAATTAGCTACTTTTAGCAATTTTAGGCATTTTTATCAGCCTACACTGAAGCACTCAATGTACCAAAGTCATGTGAATTTAATTTAATGAAGTTCTCTTTAACTATCATATCGGAAAGGCATATCTTAGAGATATAATAAAAATAACAAGAGAACATATCACTTCTTGTATGATGCTAGTCACCGTATTGTGATTATAGATAGTAAAATCATTATTGCTCAAATTCTTTGTAAGATATTTCATCTTATAGTCTTATTAGCGTAAGATTGGTGATAAACAAATATCATTGAACTTTTACATGATTGTAAATGAATATCTAACTGAAATAAAGAATTTCGTAATTCAATATAAAGATGAAATACTATAGTTTGTTTTTCCTGCGAAGGCGGGCGTTGATATTAAAGGCTGTGCTCATTCTGACAGCCATATGGTTTATGATAGCTTTGCTTACAACAAGCGGTGGAACTCGAAACGCAATCGGAGCTCAACCGATCGAATACGAAGATGCGGAGGCGAAACCATTGAAAATGGCAAAACCAACATCTACAAAGCGAAAAAGTGAATCGTATGGAAACAACCTATCCGATGGTGAGTATATGTAACACTTTGTAGCATGAGCTTTTGTGGTGTAGGATACATATTACTTAGCTGTTTATGTTTTTTTAACATACCCTCCCTTACTTGTGTACATAGTCACAGTTGTTTTATGTTCCTTAATCGAGTGTGACGGTGAAACTAAAATTGCAACTTTTGAAGAAATAAATTTTGAATCTACCCTTTAAATTATTTATCCAAAATTTTAGAACGAAAACAATTTCTCTGAAGAAAACTCAATTATTTTCCAATTTATTCTCGAAGCTATTAAACGATCTTCATCAACAATAAACTCGGTAACCACTTTGGAGAACACGCCGCTTTTCAATAGGCAAATGGATTCTTAATTAACAGAAATAATCTTTATTAATTTTATTTAGTACGCTTACACAGCTAATTTATCGCCTGTCAGGTTTTTTATGACCCCTGTAAATCATGAGTCCATTAGGCTCTCCCTCACGCGTATTGTTTCCATTCCCTTAGAAACTTGTACCACTCCGATTGTCTTTGAGTCCACGCAATAGAAATGGTAATGAGGACAGACATTACAGTATCCTAGAATGAATTCCAAATGGAGTTTTCTCTGGAGACTTATAACAATGTTTCACTGTTACGCTCAGTTATTATTATATTGTATTATATCAGCGATTCTCACATGATTTATTATAATACGTCTGCATGCGGGCTTTGAATTCAGTTGACGCTAGTGTTGCCAGGTGTGATTATTTGAAATTTGAATAAAAGTATTGATTGGATATAAATCTCAAGAACTAAATAAGTTTTAATTTAATTTTGCAGTTATTTCTTCAATAACCGAATCTATTATTCATAATAACGATACTTGTTTGATTGTTAGGTTGGGTTAGGTTAGATTATTAATTTTATGTCAAACACATTTCATAATAGTTCTGCTTTAAAATTACTATACCTTTGCTATATTATTTATACAACTTGTTTTATCTTGACAAATTTCATTTCAGTATTATTTTGAGTTAATACTTATTTCACACAAACTTTAATTTCTACGTTCTATTTACAATTATTAACGTAGTCATTTCACAATGATTTCGTAATTTTCGTAAGCAATCAGGCAACACTAGTGGATGCTTTATAATTTCCGTTGCATTTAATATTATTTACTGACATTATGCATGATAACGTGCGTTTGTCCATCACAGCGAGGACCAGAGTCAATTGGATCGGTCGGCTCGCGGGACATGAAGGTAATTTTGTGCTTTTATGATTCCTAGCTTAGTTTTTGCCTAAGTGTCTTTACACAAGTGCAATACGGTAAGGTGGTGGTAGATTAAATTTGCTATTTACACGTCACTAATTGAAAGGTGAGAACAACTCATGTTTCGAAATTATTACTTAATAATAATAAATATATATTTTACAGTAGAATAAAATCACTTGTAAACTGTATTTTTTCATTCATTATCTTCATTATCTTATTTATCTTATTTCATTCATTATCTTACTTTTACAAAATATTGAAATAAACATCATTTGTAATTAATTGTATAGGAATAAGTACTAAATGCATGAACTACATTTTAGCGTATCAATCACTGTTCATTTATTTTAGTCTTATTATCATTGTCTCGACATTTGATAACAATCTCATTTTATTTATAACTTTGCATAATAAATGATAAGAAGCGAATTTCAAAATATTTTTGCGATGCAAAGTAAATTTTGCGTTCGTTTGACTATATTGTTACGGTATTATTATTTTTAAATTGCATATACAGCTTATAAAGTTAATTAGTAAGTTTACTTAACTTCATTTTCCTTTTAGGTGTTTGGTTGTAAGTCGTTGGTTGTTGAATAAACACGTATAAACGACTTTCAAAACTTCTTGACATTAGTTTACGTGCAAATACTACATGTCAGTATTTCGAATTTCCATAAACAATATTAATGGCAAATATCGAAACGATCCTCATCAGATTTACGCAAATGTAAGAGGTAGATGGGTAGACGAGGGAATGAGATGAACGAAATGAATGTCGCAAGCGATTTACGGCCAAGTAATAGCTGATGTTCCCACGAGTTAGAGGATGTTATTAATCGGTTTGCATTAATCCGCCATATCCCTACAGGGTTAGGTGTAATAGCCGCGCCGGGATCGGACAACGCACCCGGCGAACTGGGCAAACCGGTCGTTTTACCGAAGAACATAAGCGAAGACACGAAGCTCGCCGTGTCTGAGGGATGGAAGAAAAACGCGTTCAATCAGTACGTCAGCGACTTGATATCCATCAGGCGGAAGTTGCCTGATCCGAGGGACGAATGGTAAGGAATGTGCTGACATATTAGGATATCTACGTGTTTCTTTAATGACATTATTTTAATTTCCTGCGAGCTGTCGTCTTAGGTAGACAGTTTGCTAATTTCTTAAAACGAATAAAAATAATATAAATTTGCTTCAGCGAACGAAATGTGAGTTAAACAGGGATATTTTTTGAGAGATGTTACTATAATCGACCCATGTGGCGGCGGAGCGGTTACCATACCGGTCTGACACGCAGTGGGGCCCGGGTTCGATCCTCGGCCGGACAGACATCTCAATGATGAGTTTAGATTTCTGTTCTGGGTCTGGGTGTTTGTGTATTAGTTTTTGTGAGTCCATGGCACCCACGACACAGGAAAAAATCCTAGTGTGGGGCTATGAGTGTAGGAAGCGTTTATAATAAAATCGAAAACAAAAAAAAATGTTGCCATAAGTGTTAATCTACAAAATTATTTAAATATCGTTTTCCTATATTTCAAAATCCCTACATCTTTCTTGAAATTTCGAACATTCAAATGCTTTAAAATTCCACTGCAATAGTTATTTCTTGCGAATATTCTGTGTTTTTCGAACAAATCACGAATTTGCCCGTAAGCGACGGTCACTTACATACCGGTTGAACCAGATCGATCGGGCGGAAACACCCCGATGCGCGGGATGAATAGTAAGGGATTAGAATGAAGACGCTACGTGTAGTGGGTGTCAGGTGGTACGTTTACTTACTACCTGGAAAAATGTTGGAAATCTTTTATAGAACTATTCGTAGATACGCGATAGCTCTAGACTCACTGGAAGTTGCAATTGTCCATACAAATTTCGTACAACGTTTGTTATTGCCACTTTTTGATTTTATGTCTGTCAGAAACTATGACTCTGTCTGCCTTGGCAGACAGAGTCATAGTAGTCCTATGTCATGTGTATTAGTAAATCTATCTTAAATATGGAATATAGATTGACCGCTCTGGTAATGTTTACCACGGTAATGACTATCATATATATTAATCTAGATTATAAACTATCCATGTGCCAATTTTCAGCAAATCCGACCATTAATTTTTGCGCCGGAAGAATAACAAACACACATACATCCTCCAAAACTTTTGCGTTTGTAATATTAGTAAAATGTGTAGAACGTGTTGCCAAGTTCTCTTGAGTTCTCTAGCAATAATGCATCGCACGTATTATTTACAGAAACCATTTGAACCACTTTTGACCCCTTAATAACTCAAAATTTACTTAATCTTGATGCATGAAACTGGGTATATTTATTAAAACCTAAGACTGCTTAGCATCTCAAATTTCATAAATGTCGCCCGAACAGATATTGAAATATTAAGGTGTTTTTATTTCGTGTACAACTTCCCGTATTTGGCAGGTTCGTGAGTATAAATGAACCCGCATAGTTCTTAAATATCATTTTAGTATTTAAAGATGTAAGAAGTTTGTATTCATTTATAATTTTATATTAATCCGTAGTAAACGAGCTTGCATTTTCACGTGAAATTAGTCTACTGTTTTCAAAATAAGAGAATTAACTAGAAAACATATAAAAGGAAAATCTGATCTTAAATTTTAGTACCTATGTTAAAATTTCGTAAGATACATAATAAACCATATTCTAACAGGTGTAAGCAACCGGGACGCTACTTGAAAGATTTGCCACAGACTTCAGTGGTGATATGTTTCCACAACGAGGCGTGGTCGGTACTGCTCAGGACGGTGCACTCCGTCATCGACAGGTCACCACCGCATTTGATCAAGGAGATCATTTTGGTCGACGACTTTTCTGATATGCGTGAGTTTTTAATTCATGAAATAATACCAATATCGATTGAATAATAATTTTGGTCATTTTTGGATTTTAATTTGAATACAATAAAAGTAGTAGGATCATCGGAGATGATACTTTATCAAGACTTTACACCGTTTTGCTAATACTGTATCAATTAAAAAATCAATAAGTAAATCAAAATAGATCAATATTTAAAAAGAAATCAATTATTTCCAGTGTTGAATTTAAATTCCGTTTTGTAACTTATAACTTCTGATAATGTTGTTCTAGGCTGTAGTGTTTTTATGATTTATCCAAGTGCCTATTTCTTAAAACAATGTATACATTTAATCTAACCAGTCGTTCATTTCTCCAGCGCATCTCATGCAGCAGTTGGATGATTACATGTCCTCGCTGCCCAAAGTGAGAATAGTGCGGGCAACTCGACGCGAGGGTCTCATCAGGGCACGTCTATTGGGCGCCCGATACGTGACCGCACCCGTCCTCACTTACCTCGACAGCCATTGTGAATGTACTGAAGGTGGGTGTTTGGAACTTTGCTCGTTACGTAAAAACATTCCGAGTGTCAGTAATTGTGTGACTAGAATAAATTATTAAAAGGACATCTTAAACCTTCTAAAGTTTTAGATAAGAAAATATTATTAATTTTAAAAAGTGTCGAATTTCCTTTTGATTTTGAACCATAACGTACAAGCATGTCAAGTATTGAAGTCAAAAATATAAATCGGTATAGGTATTTGTCATTATTTGTACTTCTACTACACGTATTACTTATATGATACGTATATAGTATGGGTACGATGAGGTGCTATAATTATGATATAAATTGTCATTATTAAATGTCAATTTCAGTTTACATAGCTGGTAATTATTATTTTGTATGTGGGCTGATGTTTGTATTCCCATTACCTCGTTGCTACTGGGAATACTAAATTTAGCTACCACATCGCTTGTTTGTATATGGGCTATATTTGTCTTTACTGTTTCAGGTTGGCTGGAGCCGCTGTTAGATAGAATCGCTAGAAATAAAACTACAGTTGTCTGCCCGGTTATTGATGTTCTTGACGATAATACTTTAGAATATCACTATAGAGATTCATCGTCAGTAAATGTCGGAGGATTCGATTGGAATCTTCAATTTAATTGGCACCCCGTCCCGGCTAAGGAAAGAGCGAGACATCAGCATACAGCTGAACCTGTTTGGTCTCCTACGATGGCTGGTGGTCTTTTCGCAATTGATAAAGAGTTCTTTGAAAGACTGGGTACTTACGACAGCGGATTCGATATTTGGGGAGGCGAAAATCTCGAGTTGTCGTTCAAGACGTGGATGTGTGGTGGTACACTGGAAATAGTTCCATGCTCTCACGTTGGTCATATATTCAGGAAGCGATCTCCCTACAAATGGAGAACTGGTGTTAATGTACTGAAGAAGAATTCTGTTCGATTGGCTGAGGTAAAGTTAATAATGTTACATTGTTAACGAAATAACTTCAATTCTATAGAAATTTCCAAAATCTACTTAATTACAATTTCTCAATTTATATCGTACACGTCTACTTGTACAGTCATTTAATTAAGAATTTGTTTGAACTTACTCTAAGTTTAATTAATTTAATAATTGTTTAAGGTGTGGTTGGATGACTACGCGAAGTATTATTACCAACGAGTAGGTAACGACAAGGGTGACTACGGAGATATTTCAGGTCGGAAGGCATTGCGGGAAAAACTTGGATGTAAATCGTTCGAGTGGTATTTGAAGAATATATACCCAGAACTTTTCATTCCCGGAGAATCTGTTGCTCATGGAGAGGTGCGCATAAATTTAATTACGTATTAATTTATGTACATGTAAGAATTGGTTATTAAAAATCAGTAAGAAATATTTTAGATGAGATGTACCTATGCGTTCCATTGATGAAACATGAAACTAAAGTATTTTTTTTAACATTTTTTTTATACTATGTATTTTGCAATCCTTTTCATATAGTGTACCGAGTGCAAATGTTTAATGTCCATGTTTTTCAAAATTACCTATACAGATACGAAATGTCGCCTTCCAAAAGACATGTTTGGATTCACCGACGCGCAAGTCTGACCATCATAAGCCAGTCGGACTATACCCGTGTCATCGGCAGGGAGGAAATCAGGTCTTCTGTCGTTATAATTTCGACCGAAAGCGGCAGTACCACGTTGTCACAGTTACACTCTGAATTTAGCTCGATTAGTAATTTGACTTTTGCACTCTCCGATTTCCTAGCACTCTGTTTGCGTATTGCAGCACGCATGTTTTGAAAATCACTTTTATGTTTTGTTTCATTGTTTGTTTTTATTTGTTTGCAACGTCACTGCTATTAGGTACAAAATGAAGCGTTTAATCATCTGTACTGTCTCGACGGTGTGGTTGTAGACGAAAGTCAAGAGGAGCCGGTCATGATACACAAATGTCACGGAGGTGGTGGTAATCAGGTAGCACCAAAAAGAACTTATTGTGAAAATGGTTCTTTTCATTGGGGTACTGAAGTATTTTTTCCACCTTCCAGATTTTCTAACTTATTCTCGTATTAGGAATAAGTGTGTTGCGAGCAAATTTGTTCTGTTATCATTGTCATTGTTATGTCATCATGATGTCATCACTTGAGACAGTTCCATTTTCTTTTCAATTTAATATGTATCCATAACTAAGGAAGTAAATGAGTAGTAAATGACATTTAAGACTGCCTCAAGGGTTGACAATAGTTACAGCACGCTTGCTTTTGGCACGCCTTTTTTAACTTATGGATGGCATCAGATCGCGAACCCGTCATCGGAAATGTGCATCGACTCTGCGGCCGGACCCGAGGACATGAAGAAGCCAGTCAACGTGTGGCCATGTCACGGGGAGTACGGGAATCAGGTTTGTCGAAGGACGCCACCATTGTTATTAGCTTTAGCTTACGCTTCCCTCGTAGTTGGTTGTTGGTGCTCATCATCATCACGGTAAGTCGGGATATTTAAAAGTAGTTTCCGAAACAAACACCTCCTTTGCTTCGAATCATAATAACTTTTGGTAAGTGTACACGATGTTACGTTGTAAATTGCCTTCCACTAATCAACGAAGCTTTTGCGTGTTGGCAAGCTCATTCATTATTCCACACGCATACGTTTTGTATGTTTTTCCCTTTTTCCATTTGTATGCTATACTAATGCGAGCGTTATAACTTTTAACGAAATAACTTCCATCATGTAATTTATACCGCGTTTTAACAATTCATACATTGTCACGTTCATAACTGTATCGTAAATCTAGGACGATTGTTTATTGTCGTTATTTGAAATCAATGTTCAACAAAAACTCTTTCAACTTTGGTACTGCCGCTAGGTTTTTAATAGTGTGTAAGTTTTTATTTATATTAACATTATACACAATTTTTATATGTATGCTTTCCTTTTTCAATATATGAATTAATTTTTATAAATAAACTTAGGTTACGTTTTAAATATAATGTGTATGTAATATAATACTTTAAAATTTGTAGATTTTTCTCTTGCGTGCTTCTTTAATGGTGGGGTTATAGCAATACTTCTGTACATTGTTATTTACATCCATTTGCCATACTTTATCATGACTTGCATAAACTTTTATTTCAAAGAACTTACACTGCAAATGATCTCACAATAGCTTTAATTTAATTACCTTAATAATGTTGTCTCGTTTAAATCGCGTATATTAGCCAGCTTACGGAGACGAACATTCACTTTCAATTCTAATATCTTTATTATTTTCATTATTAGCACACTCACGACGCAAAATTTACAAGGATGGTTTGTTTACGTCTTTTTTAACATTTACAGTATTGGATGTATTCTAAGAATGGTGAAATACGCCGCGATGAGACCTGCCTCGATTACTCAGGTCACGATGTCGTGTTGTACCCTTGTCACGGTGCCAAGGGTAACCAGCTGTGGCTATATGACCCCAATGTAAGTAATTGGTCAATTTATATATATATATGGTGTAATTATGACAACACATATTGTTTTAAACTGTTACTGCAGTGCACATCGCGTATGTATATGGAATTACTGATCGTCGAATGTTCTTTTCTCACGATGAACCACGCCTTAATTACGGCGAAGGGTGGTTGATTCTATTGCCTTACCGTTAAATTGTGATTTGTTAAATCTTCACCTGATCAATTTTATTTATTTGGGAAGCGTGGATACATTAAATATGAAGCCTACTGATTTTATAAATTTCCTTACAAATAATAATTTTGTAAAAAATATATTGCATCAACATTTATTCTTTTACAAACTTGAACTATAGAACCAGTTCTGAATTATTTGTTTCTCAATATGTACTCTATAAGACTGCTTATTTCATATTAAAATATTTTCCAGCGGACCCTCCTTAAATATTTCTTGTTATGTCAGTAACTAAATAATTTTGTTTTCTCATGTAATCTCTTCACAGACGAAATTATTGAAGCATGGCTCAAGTGAGAAGTGCATGGCGATATCCAGAAACAAGGACAAAATAGTGATGGAGACGTGCAGCGATTCAGAGACGAGGCAAATGTGGAACATGGAGAACTTCAACCCTGAAAGGCTAAGTCCTGAACTAACGGCCGAGTAGCCAGAGGCCTACGACGAAGTGTTGTTCATATAGACAAGAACTTCAATAACGTTCGTAAAGTAAAGACTGCGTGGACAGTTTATAGATTAGTGTTGATACTTCACTTGTTGTTGAACGCATCCTGTGTGACATAGTTTATGTGATTAATGACGTCATTTCAGATATTGTCAAAGTTGGCAAAGACTAGTTCGTTAGTAGATGCCATTTTGAAAATACTATTCCATTTGTGGTTATCTTTAAAATTATTATGTAAATTTATATTTGTAAGTGATTTTGTAAATTTTGCGTAAGACGTTCGTTCGAATTAAGGCCTAATATTTTCAAATTGACTTGGTACATTTACGTTCGGTTATCACGTTACTGATATACACTTATTACGATTGGATTGGAATCAAACAGGCCTACATGATCAAGATACGCTTTCGTATCGTGATACGTTAATTTCACTCGGTGGCAATCCAATCTCATGAAATCGTATTTGATGTTCACTGTGCAGAGTGTGTGACCTCGACGAACTTCGTTGACTTTTTACTTTTTATTCAATTAAGTATTTATCTCTTGACCGTTTTTATAAAATTGATTTCATGGTCTCAACTTTACTGTATTGTATATAAATTTCCTAAGTAATAGTATTCCTCTCGAAGTATTAAATGTAGATTCTAGTACATAATTTCAATCTGTACATATCTTAAATACATATTACAATGTCTTCAGATTAATTGAATTTTTGACTATCTGATTGTATTCGTGTTCATCAAATTTTGACAGATTTGCCTCTTTGCAAGTCAGTATTGTGATTTTCCTTATATCACTAAAGTAATTTATGTAATAGATCATAACTCTAGATAAATATTTATGTAATAATTACGATAGGTAGGTTAGGTGTTAGATTTTAAAATATAAATTACTTCAGTTACTATTCGGAAAGTAAGTGAATATTTTTGTATAATTCAATGAAGTAGAGCGAATTTACGTTAGTTTGGTTTCTTATTTTTTTTTTTTGAGAATTTTAGATATGGTCTGTCACGTGACTGAATATTTTTTTAGAATTGTGCATATTACAATTGTTCTATTATTAACTAGATAATTATAAGTCACATATTATACAATTAAAATACGCCTGGTCTTTTATCGATTCCATAAGCATTTAAAAATTAAAAAAAATCTAAATGTTTTGTTTCATAAGTCTTATTAATTATTTTTTAAATATCATTCGACTTATTTGGTTTTTTCTTTCATAATTCTGTTTACTTTTTCATACAACGTTAGTGCTTTTTTACTTTCATTTTTATGGTTTTTAATCATTATTTTTCTTCAAAAGTAACCTGTTTTATATGATAATATACTTACTGTTACGAATCTCACTGTTTTATCTATTTCCATTTATATCATACATATACAGACTAATAAACATTCCTATTTGTGATTTGTATAAAAGTAATCATACAATTATTGTAAATATACGCCACATTTCATTATTACTGAAAAATAAATAAATATTCAATATGTCGTTATCTATATAATTAAATAAATATTGATGATATATCAAATTAAATATGTCGTAATTATATTTAGATGACACGAATAGAACTGCCATTAAAATTACATATGATACTAAATACACGCCAAACTTACAAGAATATGTACAAAAATGTATATGTCTAAAATTTATTCTATGTAAAATTCAATTTATTTTCTGCATTTCAATAAATTATTTGTATTATTTTCGGTTATACATATTGTACCTAAATTATATTATTAAATGTGACAATTTGTTTTACAAAAATGACTATAATTTGCTTTATATTATTTTCTGTATTTTTTTAATTTTACAAATATAAAAACAATATGTACCTTGTATAGAAAGTATTATACATGAAACATTTCGTACAACGGAAATTATATTAAATGTTTGTGTAAATATTTTTTCATGTGGGGCTTTTATTAGATAGGTATATATTTTTGTTTCTTTCTGTAAATAATAGGTATTGCGAAGTTTAAATCCTGAAGTAGTCAATATTAGACATTTAAATATATCTTAAAAAGATCAAGAGAAAATAAATGTCCATAAATATTAATAATATATAAAATACAGTGTTACCATGTTGATTTTAAAAATACCTGACAAAAAGAAACTTGAATATAATTTTCATTTAACTTTCTAAGCGAATTTAAAATCCAATTAAACATTTTTGTGTTAAGTCCTAACGACAGCCATTATACAGTTACAGCGACATTTATTTTATCTTGACGTTAAATAAATATGATTTTAATGTAAATTGTATAGAAAATACGTGTTAGTTAATTAAAGTCGTTTCGAGATAGGAAGTTATACATGTGCCTTATATCTTTACGTAATTATCGTATTTGAATGTTGAAATTTCTGTATATATGTGCGGTGTCTCTAACTGTATTATACTTAGCGTGATAGCGTAACGCTTAGACGGCGATAAATAGTATTTGTAAAATAAAGCATATGTTGGATTTGTATACTGTGGTTTTATTTATATTTGTGTATGGAGTTCTTTGTACTGTGGGAGGCTGGGCTTGTATCTTACAAGATATTAATCTCGACTTTGGATCTAGATTCATGCTCTGCCGGTCTATACACATTACTGTGTCACTTGTAAGGTAGAAGAACGATCAGAGGGACATAGTACATTAGGACCATGTCTATTTAAAAATATTGAAAAAAAAATGAAATTTTACCAGATTGCGAAATTCAATATTGCAGAACGTTTTATACGTATATCCAGTCATTACGGGTAATCGTTAAAGAAAAACTGATAGATTTGTCATAAAATCGAAGTATCACAGAAGCACGAATTTCATCTTACCTAGACGATTGCTACCGCCGCACATGTTATATACATATGGTTAAAGAACTTTATTCTCATCAAGAATTAATAAGAAAATCAGGAATTAGAAAATAAAACTTTATAAGGTATCTTATACTTAAATCACTGCGATTTTGATACAAAAATGTGGGTAGCAACAAAATTGAAAGAGTGGTCAAGTGCGCGGATGGTATCTGAAATTAACCCAAAAAAAGTTTAAAAACTCGCCTGATCCTGAGTTGCTGCCCCTGATGGCTAAGTTGGAGTGCCTAGTTTTATTGTATCTCCTCTACTCCACCTCTAAATCAGAAGATAGCGGTGATTGACACTGCTGTTAGTTAGGTAAGGCTGTTTTACGAGTTGTAGTTCGACAGTTTAGGTACCACCACCGGTGTGGTATGTGGTATTTCTAGAGTGAAGTAGTTCTTTCGTTTCGAAGGAAGGGTTGTGGTTGCCGGCTCAGTTATAGATGAGACGACCATCTTTGTCCTCGTAGCAACACATCTATGATCTACTTCAGATATAACTCCTGTTCTTTATGATTTAGTTTACAGATGTCCATATGTGGGAGTTACTACTAACCATCAGATGACAAGCTCGTTAGTAACTTCAATCTGATGAAAAAAGACAGAAATAGGTGCGGTAGTAGGTATTGCCGGAGCCTAAAAGCAAAGGGTTCTACCCCTAATAGTAGTAATAGAATCACTATTTTAATCACTATCTTTCTTACTCCTTACCCTGAACCAGAACACATCAGCGCTTAACACATATTAGGTAGAAATATGTGCTGGAGTTGTGCCTTGGTAGTTGAGCTACATCGGGTACTAACACTAGTAGTTACAATAACCTATATCAATTCAATAAAATTTGAATATCGTGTTTCTATTTAATTTAAGTACCGACCTAACATACGGAAAGCGGATGCTTTTAACTAATGAGTATACAATACCCGGATGTTTTTCACATCGTAATGGTACGCTGAAAAGTAAAATGGGTAGTCAATTTTCGTTTATGATTTAACCTAATGGGTGCGTGACTTTGGGTTACCAAAATAATTCACCCAATTTTTGGTAACGAAAAAACGAATTTTAATTTGTTTCTAAATTGTGTTTGTGTCTTTAGTCTAGCGGAAGCCGTTAGTGTATAAGAACTTTATTGGTAATCGCCTGTTATGCTTAATTACATGATGACCCCCGTGGTGGAGGGGTCACCATACCGGTCTGACACGCAGTCGGTCCCGGGTTCTATCCCAGACAGACAAACCCCTGAATGATTAGTTTAGATTTCTGTTCTGGGTCTGAGTGTTTGTGTATTTATTGTCTTTGTGTGTCCATGGCACCCACGATACAGGAAAAAATCCGACTATGGGGCTATGAGTGTAAAAAGCGTTTATATTTATGTTTCATTACCTTAATTTATGTAACCATTTTTGAGGATGTAGCAAACAAAGTCCAAGATAGTCGGTGACCACTTACCGAGACCTCTGCCGCCTATGGAAATCTCTTGCCAACTTATTTTTATGATATGGAAGTAGTAAACGAGCATGCAGTCCACCTGATAGCAAGTGGCCACTGCCGTCCATGGACATCTGTTACCATCCCAAGGTAAGATCAGAGCACCTAAGGTACTTAAAGTAACCTACGGTTAGCCACAGATGCGTTGCTACCCTGAGGACTAAGTTGGAATGCCTCAGATTAGGATGTCTCCCTAACCACAACAACGCTGTATAGAATAGGGGTTCAATTTAAAGCCGATCACAGGTGTGTTACCAACTTGGGACTAATATGGTCGCCACAAAACCGTACTGATGCTACCGCCTTTATGGGCTTAAATAAAATATGGTTACCATAGACATAAGCACCAAGACTCATAAATCCAAAATTATTCTGTAGATAATTCCAGGAATCGAACTTTGCACTTACGAATAACACACGTACATAATTACCCACCCATATTCGTACCTACTCCTAGTGTTATAATTGCTTAATTATGTAGGCACTTACCATAATATTATTGTCTCAAGAGTCTTTATTAACCAATTACACGCTTGACCTAATACGATTAGCGCACGCGATACACGTAAACTGAAATTTAATCTGCCAGATATTAGGCATCTACATAAAACAAATCACATTATTCTCTTTATGCATGTTGCTATCAATATATTGACAGGCGTGCCTTCTACAAACATTCCTTATGTTAATTGGTAGTGTATAGTAATATTACATTAATTAAATGTAGTTCTTAGTTTGGGTTTAGATCATATTTAATCTAAGCACAATTAGTCTGCAGTAAAATTTCGTTATTAATTATTAAACGCGATTAAACTCAAAAATGACACGAAGTGCCTTAAAAACGCATGTAATTGTCTCCACATTGCTATGAATAATTTAACAGGAGTTTTTACATACTTATGAGATTTTAATACCAAATATTCATGTTGTCTAGTTTTTATTCAGTCGATCAAATATTCGATCGAAGTTAGTCAGTGTTAAAACCTTAAATATATAAGATTAATGCCCTAGCTGCAATCGGTCACTGTGACGTTGCTACCTCTCACGATATTCTATAAATCAGAACACAATATTTAAAACAGAATGTTTTTAAAAAATTTTAAAATATGTATTTGCGGCGTTTGCGCGCTGGTACTTTAAAATGTAAGAACTTAATACTGTCTTCAGAAATGCAAACATTCTTCCCGCAATTCTATTTCTTGCACAAGTAGTTTGAATCTAAGAAAATTTCCAATCGACCGCTTCAATGTATTCATTGGACCGTGCTCGGAATGAAAATTTACCACTTAGGCTACACACACATGTGGGACTTTTCAACGACATTAAAAGGAAGAGACGTGAAATGAATTAAGTCTTATGTATAAATAAAAACTAATGTTTATATGTTCGTCCTCTATGGGTTCAAAAACCATTGATCGGATTTTAATGAAACTTTGGAGTTCTGAGGATACCCGCTACGGTGTCTGGTCCAAAATATTTTTTTATCGGACTAAAGCCGATCACAGATGCGTTGCTACTCCCAAGCACTAGGATGATCGCCTTAAATACAAGTGAGCCGGCAACCACACCTTTCCACTGGAACACAAGAACTGCTTCACGCTAGAAATAGGTGCGGCGGTGATACCGGGGAGGTACTACACTGGTTCTACCACCTGGTAAATATATAGTATATACATATATTAATAATTATCTACTATCGTCGATATAAATTTGATATTGAGTAAACATTGCACGTTTTATTAATTTTTCATTTATCTTTCTTTAAAAATTTCATGGCATTAAACGCATTCCGGACATAATTATGTTCTAAAATAAAGATTTTGAAGTTGAACGTAATGTTTTCAATTAAATGATAAGTCATTAAAATATTAATGTTTCAGGGAGATTGAAATAACGAAAAAAGATGCATGCCATGTGCCACATAGTCGTTGATGAGTTACAATAAAAAAAATGCGGCCAAGTACGAGTCAGACTCGCAGGCGAAGGGTTAAGTAGCATTTTCATTACATAAAGTTGAAAAATTTACCAACTGCCAACATAAGTTTGTTTTTCATAGTGTTTGTATGAATTACAAAGTTATTACAAAGTTAGTAACAGTATCTTGCACAAACCAATTTTCGTTGAGTTTTCCTT
>DWTU01000430.1:0-17491 GCA_018251515.1 Cecropterus confusis | reverse complement strand
AAAAAGAAAAAAAAAGTGTATCCTTATTATGATTTTTTTTCTAAAAGGACCATACAAGTATACAGTCCAATTGATGACAAGTGTTCACTGCCGCTCATGGGCATATCTAATCAACTTCATTCAGAACAGGGGTTATATCTCAAGTAAATTACTTATCTTAAGTAAAACGCAAGAACTGCTTCACTCTATAAATAGGTATCAACCTTGGTCGAACAAAAGTGGTGGTAGAACGAGCACCATTTGGCTAAACAGTCGTCTAATCGTTGGGAACTTCTGTGACGAGAAGAATAAATAATTTTGCAAAAGGGTTTAGCTCAGTGACGTGGCGTGAGTTCACGCCCGGCGCCGAAGCTGAATTTGCCGCCCACGCATTTAATTATGTCGCCGAGGGAACCAAGATTTTCTTATGAAAAAGACCGGTTATACAATACAAAAAAAACGACATTTCCTCGCCCCATAAAGGCATGGCCCCTTCAGTCCTGCCCTCACTACGCAACTGGTCTAGCTGACGACTTACTATCTATTTATGTACTTACTACTTACTTCTATTTTGTGGCAAGAGAATGACCTAATTTTCGCTACTATTGTATTCAAGACGCATATTTTAATTATTCGTGTCAATATTAATTCTATGTTTTGTCAGATGCAGATCCCTTTATTATTGTGAAACAGCGTCGTAAGGCCTAGTCGTAAGGCTTCGCATCATCAGGTTAATAAAATAAAAAATATCAAAAATAAAATGTCACCAGTGACTTAGGTGGGTTAATTACCACTATGGGCGTATAAGGATTGCCTTAGAAGGTCAACCAACATAATAAATAGCATATGAGAAAATAAACTTTAAACAGGATGACCGTTTTTTTTGTATTTAATTATTATTATTTAAAATGTTTTTTCGGCTTTGACTTGGCGCCTTTTAGCTTAACTTTCTTTTCTTTTAATTTCAGAGACAAACCGTCCTTTTTTTCGCCGAACGTCGCTGTTGGATTCCCCTTTTAACAAAATGTATTAATTTACTAAGGTTCTTAATTCAAAGTGCTTGTTGGATAGCTATATTCATAAAAATAACTACATAATATAATAAAACATGTAAGTAATGTGTTGCAAATTAATGTATATAAACATAAACATCGATCACGACACATTAGAATAATATTATTTGTTATTTTGCGTCATACTTATCCGATTTTATAAACAAAATATGCATAACAAGGCAACGATTATAGCGGAATAAATCGTTTTTATCAATTTTTTTATAAGAAGGACGTAGCAAAATAGCATGCAGTCCACCTAACATTGCTATGACCATTATTAGGTGCAAGCACATCTTTAGATGCTGTATAATCGCTGTTGCTAAGGTGAGGTGAGCCAGCAACCAAACATTTATCATAGTTCAGTCCTACACCTATCACTACGAAAACATGTCTGAAAAAGATACGTTGTGTGTTTTGAAGTTGAAAAGGTGAAAATTTGATGATACGGAATTCTTGCGATTTGTACTGGGCCAATAACCTATTAAGTAATAGACGTGTGTTTACAGTATTAACATATTATATTTATCCATACCTAATTATTATGCATATGTAAACACAAGTAGGTATAAGTAATTTCTAAAGATTTGACTGTTTAAGGGAGCAAAATATATATTTTTTTTTCATATAAAAATCCGAAAAATCATCAAAGATCCCTCCCATTCCGGAAAATTTGTCGCCACCTAAAGAGTTACCGATCGACTTAATTCAAATTCATGTTCATTTATTTCTAATATACCTATCATTTGTTAGTAAAAATACATTTATACCTATTGTTAGTACAAATTATCATTTTTTAAATTTAATTAACAAATTAATTGGAATCATAAATTCAACATTCAATAAATTCAATTAATTCGATTCGATTATTTAGTACACAATTTTTATTTAAGGATTTTTTTAGATTTCGGGAATTTATGGAAACCTAAGAGCAGCAAGGCATTCAATACATAATCGTAGTCCGAAGAAAAATAATATTTTTGCGGCTGAGTATACACTGAAAAAGGAATATGAAACGGAATAGTCTCGTTTGGATATACAACTCGAACTATTTATGCAACTCTGAATTATATTGTGAAGGTTTTTAAGTAATAAATAAGTTTTCTTATCAGTTTTCGAACAAATGCAACGTAAACTTATTTTACCCACGTCAAAAATATGATCACGAAATCATCTTTTAACAGAAAGAGGGCATTCAACTCTCGAACTATTCAAGTTTTGAGTACAACACAACCAGCTGACCGATTTTTTCGAACGTGGGGCAAACGCATCGAGTGAACTCATTCTTTATTCCCGCGCTGCACTCCGCGTGGTTAGGTTGTGAGCACAGAATAAATATTAATAAATCGAGTGTCCGTAATAATAATCTGTGCATAAAATTAAGAAAATGGAAATGGATTACTTATTGAAAATTGGGACCCTATTGTGGTTATTTGCTGTGTGCAATGCGGTGAGTAGATTTTTTAAATGTAAACAAAGCTGTGTTTACGTTTCTTTCTAAGTAGTTTTGTTTGCAAATATTTGATAATTTTTCTAGCTACCTCATTTTTTATGATTAATAAAGATTAATGTAATTCTTTATTTATCCAATAAATTAAATTAAATCTTGTAAGACTAATTGTGTACTTAAAATAACGAATATTTACGTTGATTTTACATTGAAACTATACACCTATTTCTTTTAAATAAAAAATAATGGATATTGAAAATTATTTTAAAAGCATTTCATTTTGTAATAGAGTTATTTTTAATATTATACAAATTAAAAATCGTTTAATATTATATAAACTGCATAATTATATTAAAATATTATATAAATTAGTAATCTTAATTTTGAATACATTTTATTTTATTTTCATTTTAATAAAATTAATATCCTGAGTAATAAAGAAAACATTATATTCGTGACTTCTTGGTAATGAGTACCTACTTGGCACTGTTTTATCCCGGAAGATGTGTTCCAGAAAATGTCGTAAGCATAACATATTTTCCTTTATACAATAACAAAATCCGTATAAATAAATTCCTTCCTTATTGTATTCGCTTTTGTCAACGTCATGGATGTCATTGATTTTTTACGTATAATATCCATAAAATATACTTAAAAAAATGATTTAAAAGTTAAATTAAATTTAATAATACGGTAACTCTCATGAAATTTATAAATTATAATCAGGTCTAAAAGAATGAATGGACATATAATATTTTGATTGCCTAGAAAATAATATGACTCAGGTAAAAACGCGGTTGAATATTAAATAACATAAACCTAACTTAGCCATTGAAATGCCATTAGAAAATGCACTCGGTGCAATATTATTCTTTTTTACAGGCCAAGGCCTTGTTACTGCTTTAAAACTTTTTTACGCTATTTTAAAGATGAATGTGATAAGGCGGATTTCACACGAGGCGTAAACCTAGTACTCGGGGCTAATAACGTACCTATGAGGACTTTAGGTAGACCATATTCTGTTTATTATTGATTTATAGTCTACAGGCGGCAATGACTACATATAACAGATGAACATTATGAGTATTTCCTTTTCTTACTAGGCTCACAATGGTGACAAGACAAAAGTTAAAGGATACGCATATCTTTATTAGGTAGTAATTTATACCGAACTATGTTTATTGGTGATTAATAGAACATACCGAGTGCCTACGTGACCATCCATCACGTTACTCAGAAGGGTGCGAGGGATGATTTTGTGTTAGAATGAGATAACAGATAGTGCTGTCTCTGAAAGCT
Source organism: Cecropterus confusis (assembly GCA_018251515.1). NCBI lineage: Eukaryota > Metazoa > Arthropoda > Insecta > Lepidoptera > Hesperiidae > Cecropterus > Cecropterus confusis. Next base: position 13,711 of record DWTU01000430.1, on the reverse strand, counting down.
ATCTTTGCTGTTTGCAAGTAGTGTTTTGACAGATTTTTGTGCCTAAAGTTTAAAGAGGGGTTTTGTTGACGTGTCTTTAATAACGTAGGAAATATATACCTTTTTAGAAAGATTACATTACGTTTAAAGGAACAGTCGCAGTAATACTTATGTCTCATTATTTTATTTTTAAAACTACTCATATCTTATGAATACCAAAAAATAAAACTATAACTTTATACAATATATACAAAGAAAATAAATAATTCAAAAATGGCGTATGAATAATTAAAGTTAAAACAATGCGACCAAACCTTTTGGAATAGTGCCAAAAAGTGTATATAGTAAATAAATATACAATAGAATAGGTTTTACGAATGATGAATTCGTAATCAAAATACGAAAAGGTTAAAATACATGTAACTAAAATTAATAATCTAATAAAATTATATATTCTAAAATGTTTAAAAGATTACACTAAAAAGAAGCGAGCTCGATTTTGTGCATTTATATTTTATTAAAAACCATTAACACTCATTAAAAAGGTATTTATTTCCATTTTTAAATTTATTTACTTTAAACCTTAGGGTATAGGTAATTGTGTTATATTTAAACGAATTAAATCTACATAAATGAAACAAAATATACATGTACGGTAAAAATATTAATTCAATTAAATAATTAATATTTAATTATTAATTTATTAAGAGAATTGAAATATGTATGTGTCACATCGCATTCTACACCTAAGTACTTCTAAAAAATAAATTTCATGTATTCCCTAAGACTCGTAATAAAACTAATTTATTAAGGGAATTTAAATATGTATCACATCGTATTCTACACCTACTTGTAAAAAATAACTTTCATGTTTTATTCCCCAAGACTCGTAATAAAACGTAAACAAAGACTATGGAGTATATGGAGACTGCATGCGTACGTGACATTACACCATGCGTTCCCTTCAAAATTGGGTGGGCTAGACAGAGATAGACGATAACACCGTACAAGTTGGAAAGAGAAAGTAACACCACGCACGCTACGCGTGAATAAAGTCCCTTCAATTTATAGACGGATATTAATCCTTTTTAAGATGAATTGACTATCTCGTTGCAATCGATTTATGTCTGTTTTATTACCTCATACCGGTCTCAGATTATTAAGCTATTAGTTAGGATAACCACCATACCGTCAACCCATTCTTGTCCCACTGCTGGGCACGGGTCTTCTCTCAGATTGAGAGAGTTTCAGGCCATAGTCCACCGCGCCGGCCCGTTCGAATTGGTAGACTTCACACACCTATGAGAACTTTTTTAAAGAACTCTCATGAGTGCAGGTTTCCTCACGATGTTTTCCTTCACCGTAAAGCAGCGATAATTAACTTAACGTGCCTGGGATTCGAACCTCGATACCCTCGATTGAGAGGACGAGTTTCAACCAATCGCCTATCACTGCAAACCTAGCACTTTAGTCGAATATTAATCCTTATGTAGCGTTACTATAATGTACTTACTATAGAACATGTTATAAAAATCGAATGTCAATATATTTTCCAAAAAAAGAAGTTAGTTGTAACTAGAAACCATTCAAAGATTAACAACTTAAATAAGTGCACTAAATTACTCACGTGACTAATTTATGGTTTGGAAAGGCCATATTTAAAATTCCCCTTTTATTTCCATAAATTCGATTAATTACAACTATTCACCTCGACTATGACAAATACTCGAGGAAAAAGGTATTAACTATCAATACTGCTAAAAAACATGAAACATACAGTAGTTACGCACAAAACTGATCAATGTTCACATTTTTCCTGGGTGGCATGTTCCGTAGTGGCGCAGCGTGTTTACCCCCGACCAAGCGGATTCTTCGGATTTTTTTCCTCCAGAGTCCCAACGAAGATGAGTCACCGCGTCCTTCACCTTTTGAGGTTGGATCGAGTGTTCCAAGTATAATAGCGTATAGCAATACTTCATAAGCAATGCGGTGTTTATGTCTCAATAAACCAACGCTCAAACGAATGTGTTAATTAAATGATCGTTAAAGGTAGGTCAGGGATAGTTTTTGAACGAATTTAATTGAACTAATTAAAACGTGCGCACAAAAAGTGCAGCTAGTTGTATATTTAATTTATTAAATCCTTTGAAGTTGCTCTTACATTTATACACCCTAAAAAGCAAATACGAATCCAAATACCAATGTATCAAATTACGAATAAGTTAAATGTTAACTCTCTCCATACGACAGAAAATATTAAATCAAACTTTAATTAATATTTTGTCTCTATGAAGATTAATTGCCAACCATCCAATATCACGTTGGACACTTGAGGAAATATAAATAATACCGATCTAATAACAACACCTAATATGCAAAGCCTCGTAATAAATCTTCCTAACCTATCCTAAGTCAAATGACCGATCCACCCATTGTTAAATACGACCCAACTTCGATGAGTCACGATGCCGTCCTTCACCTTTTTGGATAGTTCGTGGTGTTCGAACATCCGCATCAGTGCTACCTACGTGTTAAAGAGCACGATACACTGCCAATTTAGCGATTGGGTCAAAGGGTAGTCTCGCTTATTTAAAACCTTCACGTATTCTATTCGATCTAATAACACTAATCTAATCGATTCGATCTAATAAGACAAGTGCTGAGGAAATAAACTCAAGAATTCTGAATCAAGTATAGCCAGCATTGCAAATATTGTTCAATTGAGTAGCAGATAACAGCTGTTTCACCGAAAAGCAGTTAACATACCATTCGAATGAACGGCATTTCGGAATGGTAAACTTGTGACCAATTGAACTAATTTAAACATTTACATACACATGAAGTAGATACTTATACGTGTAGCACGCATAAGCATCTACTTCTTGTTAAGTTTTTAATTAAAACACAACCGACTTTTACATCACTAATAAAATACAAGAACATGTTGGTTAAGTATATAGTTCGGCCCAATATTTTACTTAAAATGTGTTTATTTTATACAAGTTATGTAAAAGTCTTTAGTATGATACGAAATGTAAAACATTTTTGAACGAATTTTGATGTTATATAGCCATAAATAAAGAATGATCACAATCATATTAACCGTTTCAGAGACATGGATGAACAAATTTTAAATATTTTGAACATTTTTGGAAGCACTAGAAGATTATTTATCATATTTGTGAAAATAGTACAGTTCCAATAATATTACATACCTACGTAACAAATTAAGAATCTGTTAAGTCAGTTAAAACGAAAAACACGTAAACATGAGCCAAGCAGAAAAGATAACACTATTGCTTATATCTTTCTAAAGAGGCTACTAAAATATTAGACACAAAACGTGGAATGTGGAAAAAATAAATGTGACCTTCGAGCTACGTAATCTCAGTATCGCGATGAAAGAGTGGCGGGTGTGCCTCCGCCCCGAATACTTCTCCCACCGATTCTATTCACATCACATACAAACTCATTCATCGCGATGACGTAATGCGAAGAATCCTCGCTTAAGGCTCGTTTAATAGATTTGCGCGTCGTGCATGGATTTAATTCCACAATTTTGTTTCTGTGGGCAATGACATCGATGATTAACTTCTGTCATTGGTGTTAAAGATCGAATAATACTACTACATAGGACTACACAAATAATGCTTTCTACACTCATAGCCCCACACTATATTTTTTTCTGTTTCGTGATTGCAATTGACACACGAAGAGGGGAAAAGTGGGGGATCGAATCCGGAACCCTGCGTGTGTCAGACCGTGGTGACTGCTCCACCACGCGGGTCGTCAAATATCATTATTAAGCCGAAATTGTTAAATAATAAATCATAAAGAAAATTTAACGATAACGAATACACACGATACGAATGCTACAAACAAAATTAACCCTTTGATTTCCAATCATTTAATTCGTAATACAATTTATACTATAATAATTTCCCTTACATGTCCATCACCGGCAAATTAATGCAACTTCACAGTCATCAACTAGGTATCCATTTCTGACGCTACGATGGCCAGTGATTAGTGTTAATGCATACGCTGGTAGGCGGACATACGTGATTTCATACATGACTACGTGAATTTTCATACTTTACTTTACGGACGCAACCGACCATTTCATTATGGCATGCCAATTATTCATGCAATTTTACTTCAGTTTTATATACGTTTTCTTAAAAGGAAGTTAGTGCATTTTATAGTTAAGTGCTGTTAGACTGTCAGAAAAAAATATACTTCATCAAAACAAGCATTTTAGGGAGCATTTTCGTGAAACGCACAAGCATGCTTACTCATCCAATTATATGCAGGTAATTAAACTATATGTATAGAAACTACCCATTGTTATGTTGGTCGTACAAACCATAAAACAAACATCAGACCAAAATAATATTTCGCTCGTAACAAAGGAAGGTGGTAGGGGTATTAAAGGTGTGAAGTGAAATAACATAAACCTTTAGTTTCAGTTTTGTCCCGAGCATTGTATAGCGTGATTAAAACAAGGCTGACAGGTTTGAATGGAGTACAAAAATAAAGCAAAGCGACAATGTTAGTTTAGTCGAAGAAAGTCATTAAAGTAACAATACAGGGAACGTTTCCGCCGCGACACGCCGCCGATATTACAACACTTTCTCTACAATAAATTGCTTCGACCAAGACACGAGCACTCTCTATTAGATTGTATAAAGTAAACAAATCATGGTAATGGTTTGTGTGTTGACATTTTCAATGGATAGATTGGTCGAATAAGAATACTATACGCTGTGCCCCATTCTACCCATAACATGTTATCTATAAAATATTATTCCTCAACCCTTGCATCCACCTTCAACCATTAGGTACTCCGTGAAAATATCACCTAAATAAAAAAATCTAAATCAATCGATATCATCACTGGATTGGTGCAGAAACAACTAACGAACTAATGATCGACGGTGGATGATCTCCGTCAACGGCTTAACTTTGTCTGATCCACGACCAAGATCTCAGCAGTAGCAAGCGTTGGTAACAAATGTATATCATTTGTTAACGTAGTGGTGGTAATTCGAAGGTGGTAGAACTGGTTCGACTCCAGAAGCACCAGCGCCACACCTATTTATGCCTAATAACAGCAGTGTAATGCGCTGTTGTATTCTGGTGTGAACGGTGTGGTAATTTGAGACATACTTTTACGAGGCATTCCATCATAGTCCTCAGGGGTAGCAACGCATCTGAGGCTAACCTTAGGTAAGGCTTTGATCTTACCTAGGGTTTATTACAGATATCATCAGGTGGGCTAATGCTTGATTACTACTTCCATACTGTAAAAAAGTAAAAATACTGTAAAAAAGTGCATTCAAGGTTGCAATAATAATGGATAAATTATGTATCGTGACTATTCGTGACAGACGCGATAGGGGGCGCAATTGTCGTGTCACTGCGAAGTTTCATGGCCAATGACAGCGCGATCAGTATTATATTGTACTTGCAATTAATGAAAGAAGTCCGTGAATCGTAAATCGTAGTTTTAATCTCTGTATGCTTGTTCCGTATTTACCAGTGTTTACAAGGTGTTGGCAAAACCTCTATAAAAGGGTCGCGGGGCGTGGCAAGGTATGACTAAAAATAAGAACAATATAGAGTTCAAACAGTTATTTTTAGTAACAAAACGTTAGTAAGAAAACTTATATAAAGGACTATTTTTGGATATTTAATAGATACTTTTTAAAATTAAATGTTTTATAAAGATTTGATATGAGTAATATAACAAAATACGAATGAAAAGCAATGGAGACCAGGCTGTAGGGAGTCGTGAAATACGTATTTTCACCTATTGAGAGGGTTATACGAAAAAGGCTGAAAATCACTGCTTTGACGAGTAATCGGATCTTTATAGGCTTGCAATAAAGCATCCTATTCAAAGTCGTAACGAAAAGTAGATCAGTTTCGTATCGTGACTATTCGTGACAGAAGCAACTAGGGGGCGCAGTTGTCGTGTCGCGAAGTTTCATGGCCAATGACACCGCGTTCGGTAATTACTTACTGTAGTTAGTTAGATGGTCGCGTGGCTGTGATTTGCGTAAATCGGGCTGGCTGTTTGTAATTTAAATTAAATGCAGCAAGTTTGCTTTAAAGAAGTAAATGTCATTTAAATATTCAAAATACCTTGTACTCGAGATAATTATGAGCAAATTTTCGATTCTCAATTCGTATTTAGAAAGCTTATCCAGACTACTTAAAGAGCCCAGATTAACCTTAAAGCCCTCTAATTTCGCATAAAAAACTTCTGCTAGAATTATTTTCCGTTTCCGATATCAGACCAACGAAACAAATCATTTTAATAACGTATTGTATTATTTCAATATTATACAATAAATAAATGAAACAGCAGTTAATTTATATGTATATATGTAAGTACTTCAACTTGATATACTTAAGTATATGAATTTGTCTTCTACTTTAATCTTTGTTTTGTATATTTCTAATATCGCAAATTTACTACTATAAGATGAAGAAACCACTGAATTGCTCGATTGAACACTTCCTTTACCTACTTCCATCCCACTAACGAAGCTATTATAGAGATTATAAACATCAAGCATGAAGCCAACAACATGTTTACTAAAGAGCTAAATGCGTAACAAGGTTCAATATTATGCGTGTCACGTGTGCCCAAGTTCATTTCCAAATTTAGCGATAATCGCCGCTGGTCTATGGTACCTTTCCATCAAATATGTGCGAGTAGCTGAGCTATAGATATATGTCAAATCCACCTACATGATTGCTAGATTTTTATATCTGACCTTAGCTCTGCTAATTTATCCATACTTTTATAGGAAGAGATGCGAGATGAGGATGTTTATATTGAAGGATGAGAGCTAAGTATTTGAGCTACGGATGCAAGCTAAGGATGGCAACCGGTGTAACTAAAGCAATTTCATATAACGTCTTACTCGTTTAGCTTAGCTTCAATCTCGCACACCACTCGCACTACCTCGCACATTTCTGGTAGACGGGCAGGAAATGACGTACATTCCCATTTGAGTGCTCTCACTAGATATCGCTCGACATATTTCGTGCGGTAACTCCTGCATAACTCGACCTTACACGCGCAATTCGGAAGCACAAAATCCGCAATCCTTCACAAGAATCAAACCGGCAAGACACAGTACCAAAAGGATAGTAACAATAAATCTTAAGAAAGCAAGGACCGAGACGTCTTTAGGCAGCAGTGACTAATAATTTATATTTTCGGCAGCATCAAATCGACTGCGGGTGCTTTAACTACATTAGTAACATAAACTACAAATTAACCTACATTGTTACCTACAAATATAGCACTACGCAATACAACAACAAACTTAACAAAATACACTGACGAACCAAGTGCGTAATTAAGCCCCACATAGTGACGGAGTGCGTGTCACGTGTCATCAAGTTCATTTGCTAATTGAGCTTCGTTCATCCCTTGCGTAGATGGGAGTATTTGCAATGCTTCGACGCTACCGTTTGATGTCGTCACACATTGAACAAACACAATGTCACTTTTAACTAATCGGCTATGTACAGCCAAATACTTGAAAGTTTATATGTTTTAATTACCTATTATTACTATGAAACCTGCATGACTCTGCTTTGTTTATTCCATAGCAACTTGGTAAACTTGAAATTACGTATGTACCTACTAACATGTCGTTAATTGTAACCTACTAACATGTAATGAAAGTATTGAAATGATCGAAAATAATTCTAATTAATGTTGAAAAATATGCAAACGAGTATAATCACAATATCTATGAGTTTAAATTGTTCGTCTGTAAATAGTCGTAAATTTATTAGAAACTTATTGTTTTTAGCGTGTACATTTTTTTTTTTAATTTTGAGGGATTATAACTAACTAGGACAGGACATGAAGCAACCTCCACCACCCTACTCCATTGTGGATTGTTCATGAAATATTTCCGCGTCAGTTACCTGCGTGCTCAATGGAATTTATATCGTGCGATTTGTTCTATTTTAAAGTAAATCCTTTTCACATGAGGCACACACATGCATACTGTAGAAGCTCGATTACGAAATCGTACAAACCTTCCCCAGCTTTCCACTACCTTAAACAGACTCCGTCAACTATTAACATTCTCAAAGAATAAAACATGGTATTAAAAGCATCTCTTACGACACAAAAGGTACACCCGATACTCATTGTACAAAACGGTACACACACGAGCGCAAGACCGCTTACGTTGCATCGTATTTTGCAAGGCACGCATAACAACAGCATTCGAAAGTGTGTCAAGATTGCAATAGCAACGAGCAGTCGATGCTATTCACAAAGCGAGAAATGCAACACATCTAACGCATTACGTATGTAGGTCTTCTTACACGCACCGGATATAATTCAAAAATTCGAAATATTTTTTTAAGTTGGTTGAACAAGAGCGGCTCTACTGTGACGCCATTACCGCCACTTCGCTTTCCGTCTCAGACCGGCTCTTCTATATGTTATAATATCATACACTCATACCTACATACATACTCCCATACATACTCACAAGTAGTAATACATCTGTGTTTTGGAGTCAGTTATTAATGAAACCGGAACCTCTAAATTGATAATTAATGTAAAATTACATCGGTTTTTTTACATATTTTACCAATTACAAATTAACATGTGTTTTATGCGTATTTACCGACAAAATGATATGTCGTATAATCATAATAATTTCAATTCTAACTCCAATAGAGGTCGTTTCCGGGCATTTCTCGCGATTGGCCTTACTTTTCCGTTTCATGCTATCCGTTCAGTTTAGATTTCCCGGGGGATATCGAAAACGGTAGAATCAATATGCAAAATCTTCAAAGGGTTTATGGTACACATATAGAAATAATGAAATACAGCATTTAACAAACAAGGGATACATTAAGCAATACAAGAGAATTGGGGACTGGGGGCACGATAAAAATGCAAATGCCGAACATAACCTTCATATCGGAACAGACGTTATTGTCCGTCCTGGCGGGATGCCACCCATTCCACAATCCACCGCGCTCTGCAAGGGAACCGCGATATGGATTCCCGTCGATTCCATTGTGATCAATTCCGTACCATAACCACAATGGCGTACCTACGCAGCGGTTTCGTTATGTATACGGTTAACGGTACAATTACAATTGATACATATTACATAGTGATACGTTACAATGGAATCTTATTTGGTCCTCCACATAAATATTCATATGTAAATAAAAAATACACACCGAAAAATATTTCACCAGTATAGAGCAGTGTTTCTCAAAGTGAGCGATAACGCCACCTTGTGGGCGCCGGAGGCTTGCAGAAGGACGCTAAAAGGTCCCAGATAAAATTAGGAGGTGCTAAAGCGGTCTCGAATGTTTGCTGATTTGTGTTAAATTTATTCAATACAAAACCCAATACGATCTTATCCTTGCTGTGTTTGTGTGTGTTTGATAAATCTATCTAAAATAGTTCTTCAAAATTTTGGAGGCGTTACAAAATTATCGATTTTTCGAAGTTCGTGGTAGTTCAAATAGTTTGAGAACCTCTGGTTTTGTGGGATTTCAATGAACATTATAATGTAAAAAAATATACATTTAACTATAATGAGTACTGTATTATTATTAGTAGTACTCGATAACAAAGAAACTCATTTGTTAAAAAAATATTCAATACAAATACGTCGGTACTATGCTCACTATTCAACGAATAGTTGTATTTACGAAACAATCCGTGAGCTATTGTTTCAAAAGCCATTCACGACACCGCCCACGTGGACTCATGTCTCTCATCCTATCAGGTAAGAATGGCAATGAGTTTTTGATTAATGGATTATGTTACGATGCGTTAATCTATCCGTGAATTTTGCTAAGTCATAACTGACACTAGTTCCAACTATAGGTACGTAAGGAATATCATTTGAAACGATACAGTATCAGGAAACAAAGTCATAGTTTTACACTACAATAAGAACGAACCGTCTTCATGTTTGTGTCGTGCTTCGATTAAAAATAGTTCGTGACCGATGTCGTTTCGGCTAAGCCGCAGCCGTACGGGAACGCAGGGTGCCATTTAGTAAATGTTCTGTTTTAAATTTGCTACAAATTTCATGGCACATAAACTGGAATATTACGTAAACCGTAATGGCCGCAATCAAACAATAATCATACATAGGTCGCAACAATATAATACGATCATGGACAGGCGGCCTGTCAATCGCAAGCGCGGTCTTATTTCACGCAGTCACGACTCACTCGACGTCCTATTACCTAGACCTGGATAATAACACGGGTGTACGATTACAAGAGGCGGCGGCAATTCCGTAAATTTGTGTATAATGACTAATCACCCGTTTCATTATATACGTTGACGCTTTCTGATATTCCAGCTGAGTAATCGGCAACAATACCGCGAAAGAACAACGCAATTGCGGTTCGTTACGCTGTCGACTGTTCGACGTCATGCAATCGCAACACCGTGCAAGACGGAGATTCGGGCTCCTTAAGACTAATGAAGGATCGCTCTAATCTCGTCGAGCTAATCGAGTCCCTTTAACGGTACCTATTACTCAAAGGGGTAACGCGGATGAATACAGTGGATGGGGAGAGCGTTACGTGTGATCCCGCCGTCAAATAGAACTCGGCAGTTGATAAACAGGCGCAGACGGCCCTGCAGACAATGATTGATGTGCACGCTCCGAACAGACTGGTACATTACTGTCTCTACGTATATTTACGAGGCGAAGTAAAATTTTCAAAGGAAAGCGCACGCCGTTATTGGATTGACGGTAACGGCAAGTCAAATTGTTGTCCAAATGTTTGCCATACTGAGCAGATCTTTAATAGACGGATGAAAATTACAAACAATCTTTTCAATAATAATTTAGAATTTCATATGTTAAGTTTTCAAATATATTTTATTCGTTTGAACATACATCATCAATTACAAGGATAGTAGAATAGAACATAGAAATTAAAAACTAAACATGAAAAAACTACATAAGTTAAGCCTATGCAAAATCTGTAATGTCCAACGATAAGAGAACAAGGGAATCTCCTAAAACAGTGCCTGTAGTAGCACATTTACATTGATACTTGATAAGGCGAAATGTGGTTAGCAATAAATTTAAGGTAATACCCGCCCAGTAGATACAAGCGCGTCGAGACATTTTAGGACTCCGATCGATTTTAGGTGAACGATCGCAAATACCTTTATTGTATGCAACATGAATATTGATTAAATTATTTGTATAAAACTATTTATTGCCACACAGAGCATATTGATAACCATTCACGTTAGACAACAAATGAACCGAAAATAAAAACAATAATTATTATGGCATATTTCCATGCATATTTCTTTAAAATTCAACGTAGTTTGAATACATTTCCACAATCCAAGTAATTATATTATTTTAACATGGTACCGAGTTCCTTAAACTCAATAATATGAAATGACAACACTTTACGCTTAACACAACTAAAAACATCTTATATATCTAAAAGCTTACCTTTAAGTATGATCCGTAATATTTAGTGACGTACGGGCTATCGCACTGTGATAGCACCATGATCTCCTGCTGTATGTCCTCGATTTCATCTTCGGCCTCTTCCAAGTCGATTATTTTAATGGCAACGACTTGCTGTGTCCTGTTGTCGACGCCTTTGAACACCTCGCCGAAGGAGCCCTTGCCGATCTTCTCTTGTTTCGTGAAGATCAGCTCGGGGTCGACCTTCTGTGAACAAAGGATGAACGATATCAATATACATTTCTTTTATAATAAATCTTGTTATTAAGACATTTAATGTAAATTCAGGGCACAGCTTAAAGAGACACTGAACTGATACTGATAGTTGATATTTGATCGATTTGTTTATTGATTTAATTCGCATTGAAGCAGTATGGTGAACATGCTCCAAACCTTACCCAAAATGTCGAAACAGTGAAAAAAAAAAATGAATCTTTTTTTTTTCAGAAAACAACTACAGCGTAGGATTATTCGTACATAAATGAGAAAAATTACAATTACTCGATGTTTTATTACCAACAAAGATTTATTCACTGGAAGCACTCTAAAATGTATATTAAAACGTCTGCTTGTTTCGGTCCGTGAAAGCCTCTGACCTGGAAAACGCGATATTAATTTCACGGGTCCAGATATCGCCTATTTACGACGTAAGCTCGGGTTTTTTCCGTTGGATTAAAGGCGGTGCTTTAGTTAACGCGAAAATATGAAATTGGTCCATTTTTCCAGGCGGCCGCCTGATGGTGTAGTTAGTAATTGGACTGCGGCCGTCCGGAACTAAAATTAGTTTTTTACTTTTATAAGATATCGATAACGGCGAATTTTGATCCCAATATTTACAATTGTTTATATAATTCCTACGACAATTTAGTGACTTTTAACTTTTTCAAATATTTTCAAGAACAAAAATTACAGGGTACTTCTACATATACCTGTACACATAAAGGTATTAATGGATTACACGGCTTAACGAAAAAATGTATTAGTCAATGAAATGTATAACAAAGATTAGGTACTATATGTATATTACGATAACAAAATGTAAACGAGAGAAAGGGACGTGTATTATTGTTATTACAGCCGCAGAAGTTATAAATTATGATAACAAACATTAATCTATATTACGATAAGAATATTCCAATAACTTCATCATTAATAAAGAGAATTGGACGTCGTTAAACGTTTTGAAAAAAAAAGAACTTTTGCACTAAATTATATCCGTTTGAAAGATAGTCACATATGATTTTATGTACATATTTTATAACATAACGGGCATTAACAACAAGTATCTAAGAGGCAATTCATTGTGTATGTATGTGATTATGTAAATATACTAACAATGAGACAACAGTTAATAAAAAAATTCTCTTTTGTTTTTGATCAGCTTTTTTATCTTCGTTCTGTTTAGTAACTAATTAACTATTGACGAACTTTAGTGACGTCAACAAAAAAAATCTTTTTTGAAAATATTTCAATGAATAGGTGAACTGCAGTGAATTGCAGTCTCGCAATTAGTAGAATGATTTTTATTTATTTCAAAGACTCTGGACCATTTATAATGAAATGGTTCATAGTTGGCTTCATAGTAATAAAATGGAAAATAGTCTTAATCAAACGAACCCAATTTATCCAAGTCCTCGTGGCATGTTGAAATTGCTACAAGGAGTCAAGGCCTCGAAAGAGGTGCAACCGAACATGATTCTACGTGACATGTTTACGTAAACGCACAAACATTCCCGACAACGTAGTACCTATAGAGAACCGTCAACGCTACATTTTAATTCAACTCACCGTTGCAAAATTGTTCTTTAATTTCTTAGTATGTGGACGTTGAATATGTTAATATTTATTATAACTTTAATATACCTACTGTAATACAAATTTAATATACAAGTAAATAAAATTAAGTATGTGTATGTTATTTAAGTATGAGCGCCACTTTATAAGCTCTCATATTAAATTATATGACACGATAATAAGATGCAGATTATAATGTATGTTTGTAAGTAACACTGTTATGTATGTAATTATGTAAAGTAGTGAAATAATTTGAGCGGGGCTTGTACATAATACTGTGGGCCTATATAGGAAGTGACATAATCTACTTCGTTAATTAATATACTGACAATACATTTACAATTTATTTGGTGGTAGAACTCTTTGTGGTTTGACTCCGGAAGCACCACCGCCACACCTATTTCTGCCTTAAT
>DWTU01000429.1:0-17498 GCA_018251515.1 Cecropterus confusis | reverse complement strand
GTAAGTTAACACAAAAGTAACAGTAAAAGTTAACACAGTTTAAATATCTATGCCATATTATTAACGAAAGCCTCAGTGACGATCCAGACATTGAACGAGAGCGCAGAGGAACTGCAAATCGGTGCAATATGTTGGCCTGCAGGTTCGCTAAATGCTCAAAGTTAGTAAAAATCACACTATTCCGAGCATATGCTCAATCATTTCACTCCTGCAGCCTGTGGGCCAGTCATACGCAGCGAGCTATGAGTGCACTTAGAGTGCAGTACAACAACGCTTCCAGGATGCTGATGGGACTGCCCCGGTACTGTAGCGCGTCCGATATGTTCCCGGAGGCTCGAAGAGAGGGCTTTGCGGCTATATTGCGCAAAAGAGTCGCGTCTATGATGCGCAGAGTGCTGGACAGTCCCAACAGATACCTAAGAGTAATTGCTTCACAATTGGAAATGCATTAGAATAAGCTACAAATAATTATAAAGTTGTTCTTAAATATCTACTAACATAGCATTTTAATGATCTTACTAACAATTTTATAGATGTAAATTTGAAATAAAAAATATTCTATTCTACTACTACTGTTGCACGAATTTCTGCGTTATAAAAGCAGTGTTGGGCGACGATGTGTTCGGGTTTTGAAGACGTAATGTGTAAAACAGTTGTATAATAGCACTATTACACGGGACAAGGTAGAGATGTTTACAGATGCCAGCCAGCAGGCCATGGCCAGCAGTGACTTTTGACTATCACGAGGAATGCACCCCTGAAGGACTGCTAGTTCAGTATCATATAAAAATACCAAAGGTAAAGTTCTTGAAAACTTTATTTTATAGCACTACTTAAATAATAAGAAACATATAATCTGCATTTTGGTTTAAACTATATATAAACTATTAGTATATATGACACGTGCATCCTCAGTAAAGCCTGCAACCTGTACCGCACGGAACGTGTGCAGTCGCCACAATATGGAAATCATAAGTGTTAGTTGGTCTCAAAAGTAATTAGCGCTAATGATTAGTACCCGTTGATAGGTTGGAAGTTTTGACATCTAAATCATAGCAAAGTAATTAATGCGTAGTGTTTAAGAGTTAGCAAACCGTAAACTCTGGTTTTTATGAAATGTGCTTTCGCAAGTAGCACCGCCGTAAGTGTAATTAGTGATTAGCTTTCTTTTTAAGTAATTGGGCTCCTTTGATACCAACTAGTGTTGGGTAGTGGTTTTGTTCGTTGTTCCAATATATTTTCTGAATTACTATAGTAATATGAGTGTATATTGTCTAAGGCAAACTGAAACTTATAATAGTAATGGAAAAATGTTACTAGAGCTATTCTCAACACATAAGAAGAAAAAAAAAGACAACTTGGAAACTTTTCATACTGACTTTGTTCTAAAGATGATTTGAAACAAATAAAGATAAGCCTCATTACATTTATAATAACATTTATACCTAAAATATATAGATATCTGCTCAAAAAGTAAAATAATCCAGAACATTTGATATTACGGCGACTATTATGTGGCACTTTTAGTGAAATTTTCAAGTTGGTAGAACTCTTTGTCGTTCGACTAATGGAGAGGTGTATTTATCTGACGCGTTCCAACTTAGCACTCTGAGTTGCAACGCATCTGTGACTAACCTCAGATAAAACTGATCATATCTGGGATTGGTAACAGATGTCCATGGACCGCAGTGGCCACTTACCATCAGGTGGATTGTGTGCTCGTTTGCGACTACCGCATTATAAAAAATATATAAATTAATACACAAATATAGGTTACATTTAAGAGGTTTCGATAATTAAAATCGAAGTTGTAGTTAGACTATCCGAAATTTACTCCAAATGTACAGACGGACAATAATATTCATTTTATGTGTTGAAACTAAAACAAAACGGTGCGCGTGCTCCGCGTGCCGATGCATCTGTAAACACTGAATACTCTCAAACGCTTACATCTTTAATTCGTAAAGCACTGAACTGTTAATATTGTAGTTATCAGCTTTATTTCTTGTTGATAAACAAGAATAAATTATAAGTGGTACAAATGTTCACGTAAAAAACTGTTGATATTTGTTCTATTATAATTTATATCTATTATAAATTATACCTATATGAAGACTGATAATGAGGCGAGTATGTCTTGCTGGTTGGATTCTATATGATCGTATTGTCGTATCATCAAAAATCATGTCAGAAAAAATCATTAGTAACTTTTCAGTGAAAAAAGTATAAAAAATGTATCTTTAATATTATAGTAAAAAAGTTGTCTACGTTTTATAATCGGTATTAACGGGCAAGAAGATGCGGAGGTGGAATTCGTTTTATACTATATATAGAAATCACTGTTAAGAATCCTAGAATCCATCAGTGATTGATGAACCATCCGTGATCACTTAAGACCCTACAGCTCCTGGACATTTATAACTTCATGCAGAACACTGGTTTTACCTGAGGGCGAACGCAGGTGTGTTGCTATTCCTGAAGATAACGATGGTCGCGACACTCTGAAATGTAGAACTGCTTTACACTAGAAACAAGTGTGGTTTTCAATATATGTATCTGTTTATTAAGTTTGATAATCATTTTTTCTGGGGCGTATTAAGATTTCTTCTATTTCTGTGTAGTGGGGCCTAAACGTAACACACCTGCGTCCCCAAACGAGGTCGTTTGCAGGTGTTCGAATAACCTAACCTTACGCGATCGGTCGGAATGGATTTCTGATTGTCACTTCATATTAGTAAACCTCGAGTTGCCTCACCGCCGCCGACCAGCGATAGCGAGTGTTTATACGACAGATACGTCACAATATATCGCCGTAAAGTGATAATAACTGGCAATAAAGTTAAAAAAGACCCTTAGACAGTTATTAAACGACGAATTATAAATGACCAGTGATAACAGGATAAGAATACATAAGTATTATCTGGTATTCTAAGTGAAAAGTTTTGAGAATGACTATTTTTACATTTATAGTTCCACACTAGAATTCTTAGGATTAGAGTGCCATGGACGCACAAAGAAAAACACTCAGAGCAGTAGATACGGATTAAGGTCGAAAAGAGCTTGCAGTTCATCTGATAGTAAGGGGTACTGCCGCCCGAATATCTGTAAGTAGCTTAATGTACACCAAGAATTACACCTCTAGCCGATCACAATTACGTTGTCACTTTAAAGGGCTTAGATAGTACAGAAACTAGCTACATTGTTTGGGCTGTAGCGCGTGCCAAAGAAATGGACATATATACAAACAAACATACCTGCATACATACATATGCTCAAAAAACATTACCCTCCTTCTGACGCAGTCGGGTAATAAGTTGTTCAGTATTTTTACCGTTCCAATGAAACTCAAGAACTAATTTTCGCTAGACCTATATAAAACTAAATAAAACTCATTATGACTTCGTTAACTGAAAATTGTATTTATAACTATAGTGTCGTCGGCAATGCGACATGTCCGTTCAAGATGTCCTTTAAGCTAAAATAAAATAGCTTCAGTAAAATACCAACAGCCATTTCTAAAACACGAAATATGCCAGCGCTACATTAGAATCGCTACCAAGGATTACAACTCTATAAATTACTTGAAATAAACTAGAACTATCGGAGCCTCGTATCAATCAAGTGATAATAGGCGATACATTGACAGGCGATTGCTTAAAAATGGGAGCGATGTATCACTCTCCAATGATACCTGTCAGTGCGGTGATAACGCGTCTGCCCATTGTCTCTTTGTGCATTTAAAGACCTTTCATTCTATACGACTATGGTTAACCTTACGACTACTAGTACGATGAAGCCAGTGTCCACAATATTACTACAGATGTAAATATAGGATTGGATTAGTTCTTGTTTTTGAGTTAGTTATGTGGGTCCATCAATTAGCCTTTTAAAACATAGGCGGACGGGACTATTGGTCACCGCGCCTAACATGCGTCTCGTGACCGCAGTGGGTATTGAAGTTACACAGAAAGATGTTGCAGCCTATCTCCAGGATTTTAACCATTACTCGCCTCTTTCGACATCCATCACTATTTTTAACACTGAAGAAAAGCATCGTGAGGAATCCTGAATACTAAAGAGTTCTTAACAAAATACTCATAAATGTGTGAAATCTATCTATTCGCACTTTGTCATTGTGGTGAACTGTGGAAAAGTCCCCACTCATCCTGAACAGACACGTGTCGAGCTGTGGAATAATTATTGATTGAGGACGAACCATAGATTAGTAAGATTTCAGTGCACAATTAATCTTAAGGTGCACATACGTATGTCGTGGGATCTATATAGCTTATAATTAATACTTTTACGTCAAAGCTCATAAAGTAAGTGATATATGACAGTGCCGAGCTTTGAGCAATAGAATTAAATTAATGGCGATATGGGAACTTCTACGCTTCTGGGCATTGGTTTGTATTTAACTTATTAATTATGAGTGAAGTAAAATATAAATAGTGGATACTTAACATGATTTCCAATTAATATAATTAATACATGTTTTACTAAGTTAAGTAGAATTTAGTGATATGAGTTTCCCATTTAGAATCTATGGATTCAGGTTCACATTTGATCAGCAGTGAGTTAATGTCGTTGTATATATGTATATGTTGGTATACCTCGTATGCCTTTTTCTGATTTTTTATGTGAAGAATACATCAGCGTTTTACATTGTTATAAGGCAGAAATAAGTATGGCGGTGGTGCAGTCGCAGTTTACACTTCAAAGACTTCGCGTTCGCCACTAACTCTATGAGAATCCGATCATCCACCAAAAAAAGATTGTTAGACTCTTTTTATATTTCATGTCAAAACTGATTTAAAATACAAATATTAATCTCACTGGACTACATGTATATCAAGCCTTGAGCGAAAATGTCTGTACGTAATATTATTTTTTCAGCGAATATTCCATTAAAAATATATTTGAACTTTTTGCATTGCATGTGATACAGAGTCACGCGCTTTGAACATTACGTAGGACAAAAACGATGTTATTAACAAAAGTAATAATACCAATGTTTGTTTTATTCCTAATTTAATTCGTAGTAATAGTAACCATATGGTAACCAGTGTAGTTCGACCGGGGAGGTACCGCCGCCCCTATTTCTAGCGTGAAGCAGTTCTTGCGTTTCAGTGGAAGGGTGTGGTTGCGGGCTTACTTATATCTGAGGCGATCAACTTAATCCTCGGGAGTAGCAATGTATCTGTGATTGACTCTACATAGAACACCTGTTCTGTATAAAGTTGCTTACAGGTCTCCATGGGTGGCAGTGGACAGTTACCATCAGATATACTGCATGCTCGTTTTCTACTTCAGATTGATAAAAAAATAATAGAACGATATTTTGTAGGCCTGTTTGGACGTGTATGGGCTAAGAGTGAGTAACAGTGAGTGTCGAAAATAGAAATAAAATGAATTATTATCTCTTACACAACTAGTGCACGATTACAACAATGTCGTATGCATAGGCTACTCGCGTACTGAAACAATTCACGTTTTTCGATTAAGTAATTAAATGACCGCTATAATCACAGAATCAAGAGAAGAAATTAACAAATAAAATTAAGAAGAATTAGGAAAAAGTTATAAAGACTAGTATAAGCTAATGTTGGATTTTAGGAGCATACGGTTGAGTAAGGACTTTCCCAACGAGGAGTGGTTGAGTAGGGAAGTAGGGGTAACTCAAATCTTGGGATTGTTTTAAGGTAACCTACAGACAATTTTTACGGTAAAATCTATTAAAATACCCTCCAAAACACACAGAGGCTCATGATAATATAGATTACAGTCCCTAAATATCATCAAGCAAGGGTCGTCCTTGTTTAATGTTAGGTACAAAGAGTTTTCCAACCGACTTCCCAAAGGAAAGAGGATATCTATTAGACACGTATATATATTTTTTTTAATGTGTCAGCTTTTGTGATGTATGTATATCTTAGTTATAGAAAGTTATCCATACATGTTTAAATAATGCTTAACTTTGCTGTACGACCCACCTTATAAGCAAATGGGCTGTCATCAAGTCAGCTAGGCACACGAAAACTTGCAAAAAATGTTTCAATACCGTTATATTTCAATCGCCAAAGTAAATGCTTGAAAGCACACTTGTTCTTTACATAAGGTACGTATGATGATGGGACCTACTTTATCAGTCGAGATATAATCGCAGCAAGGTACTTCGAAGCATTCATTCAGGTATTTAATAAGTGAGTTAGTTTAATAAGCCTGGCGCGTCTATCGAGCCTACATATCGCACTCGGAGCGAACCTCCTACGCGCGTTTCGTTTAATTCCTCCAACATTTTCCACCATCTTATCTTTAATTTGGACTGGTTTTGGTTTTTTATTAGAATAGTTTCGCCTCGATACCGGTCCGGCTCCTAGCTGAAGGTTGTTTATAGATAACAGTAAAGCGTATATTTATTGGTCGCCGCGTCGACTGCGCAACACTAAGGTCGTTTGTCGTATGAACGGCAAGGCGACTTGAAATATCATAGTTTCGTGTTTCATAATGAGTGGAACACGTTTTTGTGGGTTAGAGCGAGTAGTGGAGTGGCCTAACGCGTGAGCGGGTCGGCGACAAAAAACGCAAAACGCAAAAACGTTGAAAATCGGAGAAGTCGAAGGCGGTGCTCGCGGGCGTCGCAGCAATGGCCGCGGCTGCTGGCGCGGAACGATCCGCTTCATTGTGTTCGCGGCTGATGATATTTTTGCACTCACAATTCCTTTTTCGTTCAACATTTTTTACGCGGCTGGCATGGCGGCAGCCAAGTGTGAGTTTTATCATTTGAATATTAATTCAGTCGTAGATTCTTACTAATCAAAACCGTCTGGGATCGACACGAGAGAGCAGCTGTGTGGCATAACGGTGCTCAGGGATATTTATGAGGTTTATTGAAATCTCCAGTCTGAATAATGCAAAACGTGGATCGAGCGAGCTCTATCCGTAACAGTATAAAAACCTTAACTATTATCGAGTTAAAAAAATAAAAGTTTGAATAAATTTATAAATATTTTCACTTTAAATCTAAAAATCTGAAACCATGAAGATATATAACTATGACATGAGTCTACAGTAAAACTTACTATTAAAGATAGCATGAAAAAAATTATTTATAATTTAAAAAGGACGACTCCATAGCCGCCTCAGTGACCGTTTAAAGTTTTCATTGAATGCGGCGCGTCCAAAACGCGGATGAGCGGGTGATATACTGGTATTGCTTTTTTAGTGCGCGCTCGTTAGGCGAATATAGCAAAACTACAACACTATCAATATTTAAATTTATTGTGACAATCTATTACCGGTTATAGACCGTTCTCTGGACATGATTTTTTTTGAGCGTGATTTATGCAGAATCACTCACGACCCCGTGATCGGTTTCGCAAAATGTTTCTAAACTCCGGCCTTAATGGGTCACTCGATATAATGAGGTGACAAGGCGATTCTCGACTCGCCTCTGTGTTTATTCAAATCAGCGCGGAGTCGATTATGTAAAAATACACCCCACCGGTAACTACTATAGTAATAATGAAACCAGTTACCGATATTGATGTCAGTATTTAAACTACAAGTATTTTTATTGAAAGGTAATGTTGGAAATTAACTATAATTTTTCAAACATTTGTTTCACATTGGTAGTTGATAATGGGATTGCTTTGGTTGTTCATCCCACGGATGCATATACCTACATAAATCAGGATAGGTCGAATCAAATCAAATGTAAAGGGTATTTGTATTTATTATAATTCTTTCGATTTTAGTCATCAAAGTCAAGGTATAATCGTAGTTTAAAATATTTCTGTATCGATATAATCAAGAAAGATTTTTAAATGTTCACCTATTGCTTTAGAATCGTTACTGAATACAAAATTACAGTTGTAAAGGTGTTTGTACACTAATGGGTTTTTTTCTGTATCAGCTCATCGATCGCTGTATCGACGCGCCGTCCGCACATTATACATGGAAACAGTATTTTTTCCGATGCGTATTGTGCATGGAATTTGCTCCCAACATTATCGGTATTATTGCGTTTAATTAATGGCCTTCAGATAGCCATAAATACAAATGGTCTGTAAGAAACACTCTTACGTAAGAAATATTTTACAGTGTTGTATATTTCCATATTAACATGGTCAAGCAAAACCATCTAGAGTTATTGTTATCATCGAACATGCGAGTAAAAACCGAATGCATAAATGTATACCAGATACCTATATTATGTAAATGGACGAATTTTCATTCCAGTTCTACATTTGAGGATTTTATAGGTTCAAAAGTCATAAAAAATATACACCTAATTGCTCGAACGCTCATAAATTATGCAGCATTACACACTTATCAGTGACATTTTTATTATAAGGAACTATTCAAAATGTGTTTTTCGATATTAAGCATAATAATATTATCTTATTTTAAATGCAATATTGAAATCTTAGCAAATATATCACATGACGTATAAGTAGTAGTCTGGTCCCGATGGTTATTATTTTGTGCACCTGTTTTTTTAATAGTGGACGTAAATATGTCAAGCTGCCAATCCGAACATAGCTGCAACTATTAAGTAGCACATCTATTGACAAAGTTTCGGACCTACGTGAAAGTGACTTTGATCTTACCATCTAAACTAAAATAAA
This sequence comes from Cecropterus confusis, assembly GCA_018251515.1. Classification (NCBI taxonomy): domain Eukaryota; kingdom Metazoa; phylum Arthropoda; class Insecta; order Lepidoptera; family Hesperiidae; genus Cecropterus; species Cecropterus confusis. The sequence goes on along the minus strand of DWTU01000429.1, from coordinate 8,868 downwards.
CTGCCAATAACTAAAAATGTTGATTTTTATGTCTGCAATAGACATCGCTATGTAAACCGGAGCAGGAAAGGTGGTAAAACCAGACAAGTTTGAATGGTACCATTGCTTCACCTATAACTGGCGTGAAGCACTCCGTTTTGGCCGAAAGGTGCGGAAGCTGGTTGCCATGCATATAGGGCGATCTTTGTCTTCAAGAGTGGCAAAGCATCTGTAATTGCCTTTAAATTGAATTTCTGTTCTACATGTAATTTGACATAGTTGATTTCAGATTGTCGAGGACAGATGCACGGTAAGTTTATTTGCTACTTAGCAAAATAAAATGCAAAAAAAATAGCCAAGAGCGAGTCCGGCCCGCGCAATAAGGGTTCCGTACCATTATCTATAAAATCACGCTTTGTTGTATGGGAGCCCTCTTTTAAATATTTATTTTATTTTTTACTTTAAAAGTGAATATATAACTAAATATTCTGTGAATATTTCAAGCACCGAACTGTTGCCGTTTTTTAATATCGAGCATAAAAATCACGTTTGTCATATGTGGGCCAGTAATCATTTCAACTGCTGACTATCACGGTTCATGAGATATAGCCTAGTCACTACGACTCCGTTGTCCGTCTGTCTGTAAAAAGCAAAAGGGACCCTATTACTAAATAGGGTGCCTTTTTACCATTTGGGTACAGAACCCTAAAATAGGCCACAACTTGAGACGAAATTAAGCATTAGTTGCGTAAAGAGCAGACTAGCAGCAACGCATTTGTAATCCTTTAAAATCTATTTCTAGACTTCCTGCCACCTTACCAGCAAGTTACGTTTAAAAGGCGAAAATATATAAACAATAAAGGAAACACCGTATATGTAGATGCAACGGACGAAGCTATGTGCCATGCGGGTTAATTGCGACAACGCATAGCTCACGCGGAATTATGCATCCTGTTTCATATTTAGCCGCCTGTGGGTACCTGCTACTGAATGATGGTTTGTTTGCTCTCGTGTTACAATTATTATGTATACATTACATTTATAGTCTAGCTTTCTAAGGCGATAGAACCAGTCGTGATTCGTCTTCGGTTTTTGTTTTGTAACAGAAGTGTTAAGCGCAAAAGTCTGCATGGTTTTGTGCCTACTTATTATTGTATTATATCTTTTACTATTGTAAACAAATCGCGAATCCAAGTTTGTTCTGTAAGATCATCGCAACAATTGTATATTGTAAACGATAATATTACAATATATATATATATATATCTAAAATCAATTGCCTTTTATTTCATTCACCATAAGAAAGAGGCAAAGTTTCGTTTAAATTTCGCAGTGCAGGTGTCAGACTTAAACAGATTTTCATATCAGTCAGGGGTTGTTAGAAATATCAATTGGCAGTGGTGATTTCTTGTGCCTGTGTGTTGCCTACGACTGGAATAGTAAGAAGACATACTAGTTTAGTCTAGAACTCCATTCTCGAACATATTTTATGATCAGCTCCGGAGCATGTCTGTACAGTATACAACGTAATATTATTTTTAATACAGATTAATTTTCGACGATTGATAAGTTTTATACCTATTTGTCACCAAATGAGAAAATCACATTTGAGATATATATAAAAATGCAAATTTCTTAATTTTGACTGCCATACAAATAAAGGTCAGATTAAATGCGTTGATAAAATTCACATATATAAATAGTAGACGGACCATATATCACGTTAATGGTTTTATTTGTTAAAAAAACAGAGCATGTCGATTTTTGTTTACGGAAGATATATAATCAATAATTACGTGATACATACATAATTTAACCATTACTAATGCATAACTGGAGTTAAGAATAACTAATTATCTCGTATAAATTTGTTTTTATCAATTTAGGAAGACATGGAAAATAGGTTGAGATGCAGTCCATTAATGAATATCAGATTATTTATTGCTTTCACACCCACTAATATAAGCCTTTAAAGACAACTCTATAGATACACAATGTGAGTTTTGTCAAAATATTTGGCTATTTCCTGTTCCGATGCATATATTTCAATACCTATTATTATCAATACAATAATATTTCACACCTAACTTACGTTTTTTTTACGTTTTTTTTCAAGCAGTATAATTATGGAACCTGCCGTATCCAGAGTCGCTAGTATTAAACAATACTTTCAGATTTCATCGGTGCTATTCGACATTTAAATTATTATACTTGCCTGACCCAGGATCGCACCAGCAACCTCCGGCATGATAGAGTGAATGATGACAACTGTGCTACGAGAGAATATCATGCAGCTAAAATGTTACTCTTACTAATAATATAAAGGCAAAGTTTATGCGGATATATGTATGTATATTACTCATTCATGCCTAAAAACCAGACTGATTTCGCTGAAATTTGGCACACAAATAGTTGATGATTTAGATTAACACATAGGTTACTCATTACGATGGTACACGTGACCAGAGCCGCGGGAATAAGCTAGTTATTAATAAAAATATTCCAATACCAAAAGTACAGCGTATAACACAATCTTCCAATACCCACTGAGATAGTGGTGCAGGGATGCGGGCAGTTTATGGTAATCGGCGAAGCGCGGACGGTTATCACACCGACCATTTTCATACTTTAGATAACTTCTCACACCTGTTCGAGATTGGTGTTTGGGGCAACAGCCGCTTGGGACTCGATGCTAGTATCTCACTTGTGTCGTTAAACTTGTTTGTTTATAAATAATATTTGTACTGCAGGGAATAGTTATGTTTGTACTCTCCTTGTAATACATATAATTAGTTTTCTTAAGATGATTTTATTTCGGATATATTATCGTGCCTCTTCTGTTTCATTTCTACGAGTACTACATTGGATTATATGTTACTGTACCTTGTTATTTTTTTTATGATATCACAGTAGTAAACATGCAGGTCACCACGAAGAGATCACTGTCGCCCGTGGAAATCTGTTAGCAACTTCGTGATTTGATAGGAGATAGAACCTCTGTTTTACAGGGTTCAATCTTCTATCGATATGTATATAATAAGTATTGTTAGCCCACGAACGATTTTACTAAGTTTAAATTCACGTCATACATATGGCGAAACGTATTATCGATGAACGATATTTATGATGAGGCGTAATAACGGATGATTGATTGTTAGTCTACCCATTGTAGAAGCCATGCGTCGGTCAAAGAGTTTAATGTGTATTTTTTGGATTTTTTCAGGCATTTCATAAGATCTCCAGAGCGACCGTGGCGCGGCCGTCGACCTTGTGCGGAAACCGTGTCAGGAAAATGCTTTCCTCCGATGTGTGCCGCCACCGAACTACTGTTTGCTCTACTTTACATTTTTTGACCTAAAATAAGTTTTTGACATAAAATAAAAATATGTTTAAAAATCAAATTAACTCTTACTTGAGTTATTATAATATTGTTGTAGGTTAACCAGTGATAGAAAGAACAAATTAATGTTTAATTATGTGTAAGTAAATAATCAATGATAGCAGTTTGTTCTTGTTATAATATAAATATGACACAAAGATACGTGTTAGATGTAAAATGTAAAACATTATAGTGAATTTACTACCTACCCAAGTATAATCTTAGCATTAAGTATATTGTTCGAGTGAAAATATAACAGTTAATACTTTTTCATGTTTATTAAGTTGTTCTACATACAAAGAATAACATGGTCTTAATTAACTTTAAACAAGAATAGATTTCGATTGATTACAATGTTCATTTAAAAATTTACCACTTGTGTATTCTTTGATGACATCTTTGTAATAGATAATTAATAGATATAATGTATATATTCAGTTGTGTACGCACACCTGTATCATTGAGCTGATAATTTCTTTTGTAGCTTATTGATTATACACGTAAGGTTTATCCACCACATTATTCATATGAGACATTATTTTATATTTATTCTAAGAGGATAAATCATTGTATATTATTGTATGGTAAAGGGTGTATTGCAGCACATCTTCAATGTTTTGTATTTTACAAGACATTCCAACATATGTATGTTGGAATGTTGTAATTGTTTTAAATTGATTTAGAAGTGTCGAATAATTCACCAAATGCGATGTAGTCATGGAATACTGTAGCAACTCCAAATGGAACAGTATTCTAATCTAATTTTATTCCTTAGAATTGCTAGTTCTCTAAATTAATTCGGATTTTAAATAATTAAATTAGCAATATCTGTTAATTGCATCCTTGGCATTCTACCCTCTCTTACATGTCAAATTGTTTACACATCCTGCCAAAGTATACCAGGTAAGACAAGATTATGAGAATAGACAATAAAGTCTCTCTTTTCCTCGTCTGTGTTACAAATATTTCTAGACAACAACCACTTTCCACAGTGACCCGCCTTCCTCATTACTACATTTAGAGTGTAAAAAATCATTAGTTGTACCTGTCGAACATTGCCAATTAGCTTAGCAATGAGATCATTGTAGGCATTGTCCATCGACAAAGCGAGAAGCGGAGACGGGCGCGGGATGCATCACGTCGGCTGTCGTCACACGTCCGGCGCTGTATAAGGCGAGTCCAAATAGAGCAAACCTCCAATCGGGAGCGAAGCCGCCGTGGCTAGCATACTAAACGACGGGCAACGCTCAATCGATACGAAAGAAATCCACCGACAACCGAACAATGTTTTCGGTTGCTATTTTGGGGCGAAGAAACAATTTATATGAAACTTTTAGTCTTTATACCGACGATTAGTAGCACTAAATCGTGCCTAATCGTCTACAATATCGTATGAACAGAGATTTAGCATTTTTAAGCTATTAGTCTATTGACAACATTACCAACGTAATAGTACATTCACAATAGAATTGGTATTATAGGTCTACTATACATTATTTTATTAAAGAAGAGCATTTAGTAACTTAGTTTTCGTTTGAATATGTTAATAAAATATTATTAAAAAATGTAGGCAAAAGTAACGTAAGTTGATTTTTAATCGACTGCTCAAAGAAAAGAGATTATCTACTCGTCACATATATATTTTTTCATATTGTAGATTCGAGTTTTCCAACAAGTGATCCATTTTGTAATATATTGGCGATTCTTCTGGCTGAGCGCCCATGGTGACCGCTCTGCCCATACCAGTCAGATACACAGAGGTATCCATTCACAAGCAGGCAGAATAAGGGTTAGTTTTATTTATGAATGAGGATATGATCATGTAAACAAGGGCGATAATGCTTCTGCAGGAAGACCCGAACGTAGTTATACAAACTTTAAATAATTTATCAATCATTAATCAATTACTCGTATATCTTCAAGTCTTAATGTATCACTAAAATATGTTTGCACGAAATCCATAACTTTACATAATGTGATTTACTCGTAAAATATTGAGGTGAACCAGTCGAAATGCAAATACTAATCAAATACATGGAGGTATAAAATGTAGAGACGGAGATCGGCGCTTAAAATTTGGAAACGCTACAAAATGACGTGAATATTAATTAGGTTTAAATTTATTGATAATAGAGCACGTTAATGTCGCATAATTAATTATACTCGCGACTAGCGATCTGTCCGCGACTGCCTTATTTTAAATACCATTAAAACGTTCACACTACATAAACATGCCTTTGTAACAAATTCTTCTCATTGAATCTATTTTAAACACACATTGCTAAACAAAAATTTCACTTAAAAAGTATGTAAGTATAGTAATATAAGTAAATAAGTATTGTATTTAAAGATAATCAGTTACATTAACACTAACATGGCTATGAAGAACTATAGCAAAAAATATACGTAACTTTGTGAAGCTACAATCAAAATATGTAAAAGAAATTCATGTATACAATACGGGAATCAATTTTAAAACATGTTATGCATATACAATATAGGAATCATAAAAATGCACAGACACCAAGTCTGCCACGATTGTAATATATAATACTAGTATCTTAGAAATATTAATGAGGGAGCCATGATAAAAATCTCGATGCTTTTAGTGTTTCAACAGTTTTATGTTAATGATGCCGTCACAATAAAGTTTTAATGTTCTGTACCAAACTTGGTAAATCGAAACATTTATTGTTTTTTTTGGTGTTTGTCTGCGTGTGTCGTATATTTTTTTAGGGAAAGAAAATTGTAGCTGTGAAGTAATGAGGCCAGGCGCACAATGACCGCAGGCGCAGTCATTTTGATTATGAATAATTTTGGTTTATGTATACTATTGTACAGTAATTGAAAATTCGTAACTGGGACAGTTGCGAAATAATATTTTATTTTGTTTAAAACAAATAATTTTACAACACAGTTGGTTCAATAATCAAAATGCACTTTTTGGTAAGCAGTAGATTATTATCTGTCAACTTACAATGACCCAAATGAATTTGCCGAAACTGTTCCCCATTAGCCCTATGAACACAGTGACAAGTACAAAAATTTAACAAACCAAGATGGAAACTTAATTTAAGTTAACGGTCTTATAATAAATTATTCTATTATATTCTTCCACTAAAAATCTTAAAGAAAACAAAAAAGAACAGAAGCGAGCCTCGCTATTGGTCGTTTTATTAGCATTGACGTCGTACTAATTTGCATTTATCAACTAAATGGATATCGTGGACTTTATGCGGAAATTCACGATCAATACATTGATTTTATTGTATTTTTAACAAGAGCACTACGATTCCGGTCTAATATCAATTTAAGAAAACACGTGTGCCGTCTGCTACAAGAACTGCGGGATTTTATAGATGATTATGGCGTCATATGTTAAAAATACTATTTCGTAAAAGTACCAGTGTTGCTCAGCATTGAGTTACACGGTGTTGTTGTCAACCCATTCCTGTTCTTTAGCTGGGCATGGATTTCATCTTAGAATGAGAGAGGTTTCGGTTATAGTCCATCGTACTGGCCAATTACGAATTGATATGTGGTATATGATGTGCTGTTGCTGTAATCGAAAAGCATTTTTTGAATGATAAATCCTAAACCCTCTCCATGCTTGATTTTGTGGCCATTGTGCAAGGATTATCATATGGAATTACTTATGTTCAGCTAAATATTCACTAAAAATTCCTTACATATACTGTCCTAAGTTACATTTTAATGTATAGACCGGGGCACGCAGCCCAAACATAGAGCTACGCATTCCTCAATATTTTCTTAAACGTTAACTTTTGAAAAAAATTACACGCTCATAATTCAATTGCATATTACATGACGATTGATACACAAACCGACTGCATAATTCATATTACCATATACATACGAGATGGTAGGCCGATATATCAGATATCAGAAATCAGAAACTTAAAGAATGTTGTTATAATCATTTTGTGGAGCCGCTTAATAAATTTGTATAAACGTCGCCGTAAATTATTGCAACGGTGTATGGGAAAGAAAATTTGGTGCGACGTGTTCCTAATAGAGAATTAGATATATTTGGTACGTCGCGGTTTGCTCCCGGTTGGATAAGCGTTATTATAGCGAAACGACTTATTTGGTTTCCGAACTAACATTAAATATTTATTATTTGTACACGGCAACTTAAAAGAAGTGTTATTTTGTTAGAATCATTAATAAGTTTTGTTTTTTCTTGGTTTCGTTGCGAAAAATAAAACGTATATTACTTAGACGTCGCGTCTGTTGGGTCGTTGATCAGTTTAACTATGTGTTAGAGCATTTTGCTTACAGACTAAATACTTTTAAAGACAATTTCGATTATAGAAAAAATGATACATTTGCATGATACATTTAATCTCAATACAATTGAACCGAAAATGTCAAATTGATTTTACAATATATAAATTTATATTTATATTGACCTTGTCCACTAAAATAACATGTGTTCGTGTATAATACAGTACCGTAGGCGAACACAAATAAAGCCAGTCGTTGTCAGCAGACATGATTGTTGTCACTAAAATAGGAACACATAAACCCCCCGAGGACCGGGCAGGCTTACAGTGAGATAGTCATAACATAGATAGCAGAGAAAATGGCGCACTACTGTGCGGCGCAGCAGTGAAAACAAACAGACACATAAACAAACAGCCGGATGTCGTGTTGCGTATGTGAGGCTCGTCGTGCGTAGAAAGTGTCGTGTGAGCGCTTTGCATTGTACGACACCGACACGATTTTATACCAAGTCGAATACGACTTAACTATTTTAGTGTGATTAGTATATAGTGTGGATAGTTCCAATCAATAAAATCCAATCCACATTCAGATTCAAAATTTTCTTTGATACTTGAATATTATTCTGTTACTTGTCATTGAATCATATTTATCATACAATCTTGTATGATAATTATTTGTAATTTAGGTGCATAATGCAAAGAAATAAACGACTACTAAAAAAACTTAATTTATAATATTTTGTGAAATTGTTAGTTTTCTATTACTTTTCTCTATTGGAATTACAACTGCCAATGTAGGCTTTACGTTGGAATTTAATATAAATAACATAACATGAATTGATTAACATTACATTACATATGATTATAATAACAGGATGTTATACGGTCTTGAGATGTAACGTTACCAATTATAACAACATAACAATTAAGTTGTTTAGTTTGCGATTTATTGCACGAAACATCATTCAAAGTAAACAATAGTTTGTCCAGAACACTGTTTTAAAATCTTCTTCGTAGCACTACCTCAATAGCATGTTGAAATCTCCCACCTCATCTCTCATCCGCCCGTCACTTGTGACTTATATTCGTTTTTATATAGTATTATAATTAAGCATCACTAAAATATCCACACAAGCTTGTACCTAAAACAAGTCTGATGCAGAGTTGTAATGAAAGGCTTACAACTCTGTTAGTTTATTTTTTTTTCTGTTTAGGCTTTGCGACTTTATGTAGGCTTGGCCCGAAGGGGTCGCGACTCCCTTT